>KZ651046.1:861517-885553 GCA_001010745.2 Gerris buenoi
ATTTATTAAAGGAAAATTAATTAAATAGTTTTAATTTATCAAAAAATTATAAAAAAGAAAACAATGTTTAGCAAAAATACATATTGAAATCATAGAAAGTTATTTTGTGCAAAAAATAAAACATTAAATAAAATTAATCTCTATTTATTAACAGTCTTGTATATAAAAAAAATTGACAATTTAAAATCAATAAAGACAGAACTAATAATACGTCATTATATGTATATATTTAAAAGCTATTAAGAACAATCTCTATAGCTGTTAGAGAATTAGCACCTTAAAATGTAAGGATTCATAACAAAAAAAAAATACCTAAAGAATAGGTAAAGTAAAAGCTATATTTATAGAGAATAAATGCAGTTAAACTTCTTTTATTAAAAGAAAAAAAACTGAAAATAAAATTTCCAAAAGATGTGGCGAACTTATATATTTCTTAAACACATTTTTTTCAAAGAAGCTTTACTGCATAAGTAATATGTAATAGTATTTGCAGATGTGTATAAAAATACTCATTGCATTTCAATTTAAAAAAGTTAAAATAATTGACAGACTATGCTTAGAAATTTTAATGAGTACAGCAATACCCCGAACTTATGTAATAGGTGGGACCAATCTATAACCATGTAAGTTGGGGAAAATTTTTCATTATAAATTTGTTTAATTGGGACGAGGGGCTAAAAAAAAAACAATTATAGAATAAAAATGGGGGTAAATTATACAATTTTAGATAGGCATCCGTCGATTGACTCGTTACTTGGTTTCTAGTAAAATCCACGTCACAAAGGGGCTGAAGTCCGATATTGCACTAACACTTCTGGAATTATCTTCAGAGATGTGCTGCATCTCTGACACATGTGCTGATTTTGCGATGTTGTCGTAGCAAACTCAGTATACCTTCGAGTCCAAATCACAATGCACCACATCCCTGAAGATGCTTCCAGTAGTGGAAGCAAAATTTTGGACTTCAACCTCTTCGTGACACGGATTTCACCAGGTATAAATTATATTATAATTATGTTATTGAAAAAATGTACACCGAAATTGTTTTGACATAGATGGCTCCATATAAAATCAACACAGTCGTCTATGGGGTCATAAATATTTTTCTTTTTCTCGTACCACATAAATATTTTTTTATTCCCTGTTTTGTAGCAGAAATGTGCTCTTCTTAGGAGTTTATATTTTCAAAAATTTGTAAACATTTCAAATTGAACAAAGACCTTCTATCAAGTTTACAACTTTTATGTATTTGATCTTCTGATTGAACTGGATTGAAAGAGTCAGGTTGCGGGCACAGCTTAAATGACAAAACGGCGGAAAGGGGAATAATAAAAAATCACGCAACTCCGGATTCGATTAAGATAGGGTTGCAAAAGTCGGGGTATTACTGTAAAATTGGTCTTAAAGAGGATTGCCAGGAAATAAACATTGATCCCTATGTTTTTGCCACAGGTTAAAACATTGAGGCATTAACACTACATAGTAGAGCAATTTAATCTCAATTTCTCCCATAGTCATAATAAAATTTTATGGAAAAACATATATTCTTTTCATATGTTAGAAAACTGTACTGTCTCCTGAAATATTACTCTATTTAATTTTTAAAGATTCTAAAACAGATATTACATCAAGATAGAAATGATAATGTTTATTACAACGATGTGCAGTCTTTTAAGTTTCTTAAAAAATAAATAATTACTGTAAAAACTCCACTGGGTTAAAATAGCAAGTTTTTGGAGGGACCAAATGTTTATTAAAATTACCATAAACAAACTTTTTTTTCACAAAATCTAAAAAAAAAAAAATCTTTTTAAAAACTATAATTATTTTAAAGCATTTATAATAATTAGTCCAGATCATTCATTACCAGAGATTATGATTTACTGAACCTATACAAGCAATAATTGAGTCTCTCAGAAGTCAATTAGTTTAATGAGTCAATAAGCTCAATAAGTTCAATTTTTTTTCTTTTGCCAATGGACTTCTCAGAAAACCAACTAGTTCATGGACCAATAACCAAGCCATGCTTTTAAAATTGATTACTTAAATCATAGGCGCAATTCCATATAAGAATAAAACATTTTTTTTTCTAATACTCCAGTTTCCACCCCAATTTAGACATCAAGGAAATCCAGATATTTGGTGGTGGCCTTTTATGTAATTCTTTTTTTAAAAATTGTATAATTTCAATAGTTTTCTTTACCTTTTCTTCCTCATTATACATCATAATTGTTAAAGCATCAAATAAAGACCAATCTATAACCATGTAAGTTGGGGAAAATTTTTCATTATAAATTTGTTTAATTGGGACGAGGGGCTAAAAAAAAAACAATTATAGAATAAAAATGGGGGTAAATTATACAATTTTAGATAGGCATCCGTCGATTGACTCGTTACTTGGTTTCTAGTAAAATCCACGTCACAAAGGGGCTGAAGTCCGATATTGCACTAACACTTCTGGAATTATCTTCAGAGATGTGCTGCATCTCTGACACATGTGCTGATTTTGCGATGTTGTCGTAGCAAACTCAGTATACCTTCGAGTCCAAATCACAATGCACCACATCCCATTAATTAAAAGCACTTCTTCAATTCATAACTACTGATGTTAATCCTTGCATTAAAAAAATAGGTTTTGCTGACATACAAACTAATTTCCAATAATTAACATTAACAACATTCATATATTTTTTATAATTCTCAAATATAAGCCATCCAAATTCCAAATGTCTAAATTAAAACTAAAATATAAAAGAATTTACAAAAAAAAAAAATAATAATAATAACTATAAAATAAAATATAAATAAATCTTGTAAGATTTATTATACATTAGAGTTGACATTTTTAGGGGTTTATTGGCTTCATTTCTAATCTTATCTTTAAGTATCTATTCACAAAAATTAAAGATACCACAAGATAACAAAAATAAGTACTTAAATAAAAATATTAAACATAATAGTACCATTCTGAGGTATTATGATAACATTTGTAAATTTAGTGGATGTAGAAAGAAAAGAGATTTAAAATCCTCACAGTTGCAGTTTTTAATTATTTTTTATTAAGTAAATTACTATTAAGCCATTTTTAAATTATTAAATAGGAAAACATTTTTTTTTAGGGATTTAAAATGTCAATTTTAACAAATTAAATAATAGTTTAATGCTACACTTGTGTAGCAGGGGCTATTGAATATTTCATTAGGCTTAATAAGGGGCTTGTATTGTTAATAACTAATAACACTTCTTCACCAAATATTCTTAAAGCTTTATATGAACATAAAAGTTACTTAAAAACATAAATAAAATTTAAATAATGAAACTGTGAGACATCTTAAAACATTTTCCTCCAGTTTCCACTTAAGCCAAAGAGAAAACAACCTTTTCTTAGAAAATAAACATTTCATTTTCTATATGAATCTTAGTCTATGGGAACTTATAACCTTTACAAGGTTTAAATTATGTTAACACTTAAATAAAAGACTATCAACCTTAAACAACATATTCCAAGTATTAGAATAGAAATGTCGAGTAGAAAAAAATATTAAATTGTTCATAAGTCGTCACTGGAAGACATGAAAATTGTTATTTGTTGAAGTGTTTTTTTCTTTTTTTAAAAAAATTGTGTAAAAGTGTATCTGATAGTCTTCCAAATAATTTCATTGCCTCAGTTTAATCGGCGTCTTTGTTTACTTACAATATTTTTTTATCAGTCTTTAGAGACGTGTGCGTAAAGAGGCAGTAGATTGTCATGAATCTCGTTTGATCGTACGTAAAAATATCTTACGAGAGGAAACCTTGAGCGAGTGTCAGTATTCAAAATCGTCGTCATGTTTAGACTTGTTTAAGATGGCATCTGCGGAGAGAGTAGGATCCTCTTGGGGACGCGTTCTCCTGAAGAAACCGCATTTAAATAAGAGAACTATTAAGGCAAGAAGGATTAAAAGACCTGCTACTACAGATACAATGATGATCCATAGTGGAAGCTCTTCATCAGCAGCTTCACCTTTACCTCGTAAAGCAACCACTCTTACCTGCAAAATACAAAATTTTTCAATTAACTCATGTTTCAGACAAAACAGTTTGACGAACATGGAGTTTAAACTAGTAAAAAGTAACCCTAGAATAAGATCTATAGACTAGTGATGCAAAAAAAAGAAGAAAAGAAAAAAAAAAACTTGTCCAATATGTGCCATATTTGTTTAATAAGGCATGAGACACTGTAATATAAGTATTACCTTTCTTTCCAAAACCACATTTCTGTCATATTAGTTTTTAAAATACTGGCAAAAAAAAGGATATTTTTTTAATAATATTTACATATTTTCTTTTCCTACTGTTTAAGAACTTTAAAACAATGTTCAAAATGTCACGATTACTAAAAAAAATTTTTTTTAGTCATCCGACATACTTGAAATGTCTGAAATTTTAATATTTATATATTCTTTTTCTACACTTCAAGGCCTTTAAATTGATGTATAACATGTCATCATGCTGACTAAAAACTATTTGTTTAGTCTCTAAGTTAAATATTGAAATTTTTTATTGTTGCTTTCTTATAATTCATCCCAAATTCGGGACATTTTCAAGCAATTTACTTAATTTGGTTGATTCATAAATTTAATCACATTAGTCTGCTCATCAATTTTTAAGCGTATTATTTTAAATAAAAAAACTCTTCTTAATTCCGTCAATTGTAAAATTCATAATATAAATTAGAAGCATATAAAGAAACAACCAATACACGAGTCATGGACAGAGATTGAACAATAGATAGTTCAAAAACTTATTGTTCTTTTGATTTTTCACGAAATATGGACAAAAATCTATTGCGAAATTTCCTAAAACTATAGTTGTCACTAACGCTGAGATGCGTCTGTTTTTGTTCAAATTAATCACTTTTTACACCAGTTATTGTTAGACAAACAAACAAACAAACTTTTCAAAGCCCTAAGTTTCGGAAATGAAGAACTCACTACTCTTGTTCAATTATTAATTTGAAAATCTTGCAATCAACAGTCTTTTTCCAAAGGGAAAAAAACAAATAATTAGTTATACATGTAAATTATCTCCAGCCAAAACCACAATTTTCAAATACTCTTAAGCATATATGTTTTTTCTTTTAAATTTAAAGACATAACTTACTGAAGCAATATCGTCAGATGTATCCTGCTGTATATTGATTTGAGGAGGTAATATTAATTTAGCCCGGGAAGAGATCCAAACACGACTAACGTGAGAATAATCTTCAACAAGAGTGACATTCCACAACCTGTAAATAGATAAAAATTGATGAAAAATTAATTCAAATGTCATTCACTTTACAACGTGATTAAATGAGAAATTAAGTACCTGGCTCTAATATAAATCGTGGCTTCCTGATTTTTCTCCAAGTTAAATAAAGTGCACCTAAACTTTATACATTTTGCAGTCTCTAAGTTACAGCTCTGAAAAAAAAATAAGGAGGGATACTTATGAATTAATGCTAGATGAGACATAATAACAATAACATAATATATTGGTATATCACATTATTAAACCCATAAATCAAAATTTGTTAACATATTTACATGAATATATTGCAATAGCTATAATATCTTAAAGGTATAATATTTCTAGAGGAGGTTTCAACCATCGATAATGAAATCTTGGAGTAAGTTTAACACAGTATAATCTCAACAGATCTAAGTCAGATTAGAGTAAATTTACAAATATATCATTCAAGAACATCATTAACATTAAGGTTTTTTGTACTTGTTAATTATGCGCAAACCCGTTGAAAATCACCACCAGCAAACCACCTCTAACCACTTTCCCTACGAAAAGAGAGATGGTTAGAAGTGGTAGAGGTGGTTAGTTGGTGATGATTTTCAATGTGGTGATTTTACCAGGTTTTTTATTACAGACTCTAAATTAAGTAAGAAATAATAAAAAAATAAAATAGTGATTATACATTAACAAATAAAAATTACCAGTTTAACTATAGGTATGACCCTGCCCGAATGAGGATCAGTGTAATTAGTTGATTTGACGATGACTTCAGTTTCTCTTTTCTTCCTAGAGCCAATAATGCCTTCCCGGTATGAATCCATATCTCCATCTAGATGATGTCCACCAACAGGAGGTTCTCTAAGACTTTCAGCAGATATGCGATTAGATAAACCCAGAGGGTTTACTAGCATTGGTGGAACAATACATTCACCACCCCCAATTGCTGTAAATAGTAAAAAAAAAAAAAATATATATATATATTATAACATTTCAATAAGAAAAAACGTTTCAAAAAGAAACTAACATAGCATGACCTCTTCTTCTAATGTCCCTCTCAATTATAAACTCTGAAGTTGAAATTTGATCACAAATAAATATCATTAAACTCACCATCGACAACTGGTTTTTCATCCATGTAAAGAAGCCATTTGCCTTGTACCTTATTATTGGCGACCTGGTGAGGCCATTCTACCTCTACCTCTAGATTTCTCACTTTCCATGGACCTGCATTAGATACCTAAAAAAACAGAATCATTTATTAAAAGAGTAACAGATTAAAACTTCATATAAGTTTGAAATTCGTGGTGTGTTACATTGATAATAGGTATCTGAAACCATTTTTGCTCCGGGGATTACCAAAGGTAAAAGAAGCTATGTGATCGTTCAGAAGAACAAACATTTTTTAAGTCTCTGATTTCAAAAATTAAGGACAGGAATCCGTTCTAGACATCAGGGATCATTTCTGTCACTAAATTTTTGTTAAAACTACTCGTCCAAATTTAATGAAATTTGGATGGTGGGTCACAATTAGTCCTTTGTTGATCCCATATAAATTTCAACCTTCAACGCATATTTGTTTCTCTTTCACATGCACACAAACATGCCAATTTACAAATATATATGATAATAATATAAGAAATTGAGAAGGTTTTGTCAAAAGTAGCGTGCAGATAGACCTAGATTGATCTCAACCACCTGCGCACATTAAATAGGAGCTTAAATAGCGCACATTAGAGAGGAAGCTATGTGCCACTCTAATTGGCAGACTATTTCACTTTATACATATTGTTTATTTTTGACATTTCATGTTTAGGCTATGGTACATACGGCAAAAAGCGTTATGTTACCTAAAAACTCAGAGAAGTGTAACAGAGAGTTAGAAATTTACATTTGTTTTTACCTAGAGTCACCATATTAGACTAATAATAACTTTAAAAATAAATTTGTCTTAACTTGACATAAATTTTCTTTCACTTCATTAGAATTTATGTTGTTATTTTACAACCCTGTCCTTGCCTCACAAATAACGCTCACAGGTTGTCCACATCATAATATATCCATCTTTAGTACAATCTTTCTCTCTTACTTCTTACACCAGGGCGCCCTTTAAACTTCTTTACAGCTCTTTTAATCCAGCATTCTTCCCATTTTTCCCAGCCATCTCATACTCTCACTCTTAATGTGGAATTATTAACATCTTCATAGAGGACCATGTTTTTGAAACGTGGTGTTGGTCAGGTCAATTGGGAGGGACACAGCCCTGGAACGTGCTTTCCCCAATAAACTTTCATATATTTTCTTATACCCAGGCCCACGGTTAAGATTCTATTCAACCAGTTAGCCATTTAGAGTGCATCTGTATGGTCCTGTAGATATGGCTCTCTCCTAGCTTTTTTTCGTTCATCAGTTAATTAGTTAGTAGTAGTTTCGTTTTATTATCCAGGAACTGTGCTGTAACAAGCAATTGCCCGACTCCTTTGAACGTTTTAATCCCCTTATATTAGTCCAAGTACTAAGTACACCCATCAACACTCATACCATTCTATCTCAATAAACTTATATAGTCAACTGATGCTCTTTCATAAAAAGTTATAAATTTGACATTATTAAGGCAATCTTTCATATTATATTACTCTGTTATAATCAAATATAAATTTTTTTATATAAATTATAATCAACAGTCGGACGTTTGGCATCATAGAAATATTAAATAGGAACCTGTCCACCTTCTAATAAGAATAAAAGTAAAATTAATAAGAACTTATAATCCTTACCTGGTAAGTATGAGTTACTCTTGAACCAATATCATCCTTAAACCTCATCGAAGATTCACCTCTAACCTGACCACCATAGATGACTTGCTCTGGTCTTCCGTTACTATAAATAAAGTTTTAAAAAATGTCAATTTATCAATATAATTTAATGAGATGAGCTAAAAATACTTTAAACATAAAAAGTTTATTACATCTTTAAATATACAAAACTAAAAATGGAGCTCTTAGCAACTACATACATTATAGAAATACAGTAGAGTCTCGCTAATCCGGGTTTTATGGGACCGGACCCAGTCCGGATTACTTAAAGTCCGGATTAAACGGAATCAGTTTTAATATGTCTCTAAAACAAGTTTTAGTTGAGAAAAACTATTAAAAATCGATGTTTTTATCATAAAAGTTACTTCTACTAGTCTCAAAAACATGCTTGTACAAGTTCTGAACAGTTGAACAGTTCTGTCACCAGTCCGAATATCAAATTAATTTTTTTCAATCTACTAAGCAGATGCACGTATAAAAGAGACTTCAAGGGAAACAAGCTGTGTTCCGATATAAAATTTGAGTAACGGATAATCATTTCACAAAAAGTTGAGACATTATACACACGCAGCTAGGCGAAATTAAACG
The DNA here is from genome assembly GCA_001010745.2 of Gerris buenoi. Taxonomy (NCBI): domain Eukaryota; kingdom Metazoa; phylum Arthropoda; class Insecta; order Hemiptera; family Gerridae; genus Gerris; species Gerris buenoi. The sequence goes on from KZ651046.1 coordinate 870,187, forward strand.
GAATTGCGTTGAGTCGCTGCAACATGTTTCTTAAAACCCTCTCACCATCTCAATATCTTGTATTTAGTTATCTGTCATATTATTGTATTTCCTGGAATACACTACCTTTATACCTTCCGCCCTACATTTATAAGGAGCCAAAAGGGATTATTGATGTTCTTACTTATTCTAAATCTGTTTATTTTTAACAGAAATGCCGGGTATTCCTCGTGCCAGAAAGTTGGAATATACACCTGTAAACTATTCTAGGAAAAATTTTATAAAATAGACAGTAAAAGCTGAAACTCCGATTATCTTAACAATTCATAAATCTGATGTCTGGACTATCGGGGTCCAGATAAACGAGACTCAACTGTAAATAACAATGCTATATTTTTTATATAAATTTATCTGTGACAATTAAAAAAAAAAATTCTAAATAATTAACTCTCTCACTGGTAAAGTGAAACAATCAAAATCATGCTTTGTTATTGTTTAAGTTTATATTTAATCAAGTAACTTCCCAAAAAAGTTCTACTTCAATAATAAAATACAGTGAGAAGAGATAAATGGATTGATTAAGTTTATATTAAGTTTGAGTTCATAGTATAGTACACACCCTTTAAGAGTAAGCTCAGCTTTCTTTACGACTGTAGCGGAAAGAGCAACTGGTCCTTGTGGGTCAACGAGCTGACTAGTAGTGTTAGCAATAACAATAACATCTAGACTGGAGGCCGTATCATCTAATCCTTTGGGATCGAATCTCACAGTTATATGAGCTGAACCGTCTCTTGGCAATGGATTTCCAGCAGTACAGATTATCAGTGTAGTGTTCTTAACATTACAGCTATGTCCGGTTTCCTATAATTTTAGAATAAAACACTAGATTAATCTTAAATTATTAAGGTCATATGAAAGATGGATCACATATCAAATCCAGGCTGTAAGTGGTAGAATACATTTCAAAGTTCAAATTAAGTTTGTTAGTTTGTTTTTTAACTTTTTTAGTAGTTCTCAGGGAACCTAAATGTGTAAATCTATCAAAGTAGTGTGGTAGTAGTAGTAAAGTCCTAATACTAGACGAGAAGGACGAACCACTTGTTCGAACCTAGCAATTAGGCCATCTTTTAGGCCTATTATACTATGCCCCTGGTAGAGAGTTCCAGCCACTTCACACATTACACCTCTGTACATTGTACTGCCGAAGGGAGTATGATGTGATCATTAGTGAGCCATATAAATCAGAGCATTAACCAGCTCTAATATTAAAATCTACCAAAATCTCAATATAAAATAATCCTCCATTACAATAATATCTCTTTACAAACATAAGAAAGCAAAAAGTACAACTTACAACTTGTTTTACAAAGCCAATGTACTGAAGAGAGGGTGGATGATAAATGAGAAGGTTAGTTTCGTAAGCTGATTCTTGCAGATTAGTAACTTTTGCATCCAGAGTAAGTTCACGCAGTTCTCCCAGTACCAGCTCATATTCTCGTTTTGGCGCAAAACCTACAACACATTCATATTCAATATCATATTAGGAGTAAATTATTTACTCCTTATTTATGAAAAATGTTTTGTGTATTGACAATCATAATAACTAAGAGGCTCGTATGTTTAACAACAATGCAACATTTTAATAATAATCATATGAGTTTTCAAGTTCAACCCCTTATAAAGAAAACTATTAAAAACCTACCACTTGGTTTAGGAAGGTTAAGTGTGGCATCAACAACCAGTTGACTCTCACAGATGTCATTATTGCCGCAGTCTTTAAGGAAAGTAGCCTGGAACTGGTTAGCAGCTTGCTGTTGATTCAATATAGGGTAGTCATCGACGGAAGGAAGAGGAGCACCTGGTTTGGGGAGTCTAGGCTCTGCTTGAACCAAGTTATACAGTAGACGGAATTCTATTGCTGACTGAATATCATGAGTGTGTTCCTACAATCAAATTATAACTTAATAATAAGACATTTCCCACAACACAATTATAAAGTTTAAATCTTAAGAAAAGTACAGAATAAAAATATAAATTCAATATGAAGTGAGACCTGCTTGCCTTATTTCATTAACAACAACTATATATATGACTCAAATTTGCATTTCTTTCAAAAGAAACCAGAAATCCATTTCAATAGAGTATTGGATCTAACATTTCACCACAAAATCAATCTCGACTTAATTCTTCTTTATCTTATGTGTTGGGTCATTGATTCATCTCAAAAAAGTATCTGAACATACATGTCTACTTTTAACAGAAATTAATTTGTAATTAATTTGGATGTTGACAAAGACAGCTTTGGTTACTAGATCAGTATTTCCCAAACTTTTTTTAGCTGCGGCACACCTATTACTATATGAAGGACCACCAAGAGCCAACCTGAGCTCTAAGTCAACTAATCTACAAGGTCCCCCGACATGCCGGGGGATCAGAAAATTTTTGAAAATTACATGTCAGGAAATCACTTTTTACACCATCTAGGCTTTTACCCATCAAGAACAGTTATCATCATTTTTATTGAAACACTTATTAAAAAGTTATTAAATACTCGATCGTATGGCACTTATTATTTAACTTAGACTTTAGACGCTGATTTATTTTAGTTCTTATTGAAACCCGTTCTCAGCAAATGATACAATAAGGTGTAGGTATCTCTTCATTTGATGTTGAAGTAAAACAAAGAAAAATACATTTCATGATATTTCCGCACACTCAACTTTGAATTTCTATATGAACTAAACCATTATTTATTTCTGAATTGGTGGCTTTTAACTTTTTATTCCACAGCACACCAGGCCTGTCTCGCAGAACACTGTTTGGGAAACCCTGCTCAAGATGATTTAATATGGTAAACCTCTCTAGCACCTTTTATAAAAATAAATGCGAAGAACAAAGAATGTGCCATCATCAGATTATTACCTTAATGTAAGCAGTGTGAACATCACAGTGTTTAAACTCCTTCGTAGTTGGATCCCTGACAAGAGAAACTTCCTTCTCAAGGATACTCTGCCTCAACCCATCAAAAGAAACTCTAGAGAACTTTCTAAGTACATCTGCTTCAAGAGTGAAGTGTACATTCATATTACCTCCTAGTGCCGAACCTCCATCTCCAATGGCTTTCACAGAGACACAGGTCTCAAAAGAAAAACTGCAACAAAGTTGACATTAAGTTTAAAAATCTTATAAACAATTAATAAAAATCGGACACAAACTCAAACAACATTTTATCACTAACACATTTGTACTGAAATATGTTAAAAATACTTTTAACGTTCTTCACATCTCACAGTTGATTTTAGCTCAATAAGATGAATTTTTATCAATACATCAGAAACTAGTTTGTTTTCCGAGGAAATTAATATGGTTAGATTTGTATTTTAAAGGAATACATTTTGGATTTTTTCTTTTAAATTGAAATGGTCAAAACCGTTTTTAATAATTTTTCCCCCAAGTTTTTTGGGACTAGTGTCCCCACTACATACACATATTTTAAAAACACATTTTCTAATAAATTTTAAATTAAATTTTGGAAGTGTCATATATTTTTTTTTTTTTAATTTTAAACTTATCGACTCTATGACACACACTCCTAGAGAGCAAGAAAAGTGACTTCTTAAGGAAGTTAACTGATTAATTTAAAATAAATGTAGATTATTGTTATTAAGGGATATAAAATATATGTAATTATATTCTAATAGTTAGTTATGATTAATTGGCAATTTAGTTTAGTTGTTGTAGTTAATAAAGACTGAAGATGACCTTAGTTAGGGTCGAAACGTATCATAAAAGAAAATGCTGTAAATCATTTTTTTCTCACACTTACAAAGTCCATCACCACGATAATCATCATAAAATAAAAAATAAGGTGTTCATAAACTTAATATTTATATTTAAAACACATTTTTTGAACTTAAGGGATCTTAAAAATGTGTAAATACATTAAAATCTTAATATGGAATTTTTGAGCTATCGCTATCACAATAAATTCTCCCTATACAGGGTGATCTAAAAGTTAGGAAACAGCTTAATATCTCCGTTAATATTTGAGATATCAAACTGCGGTTTGTTGCTATCTTCATCATGCATAAAAAACTACCTTTTTTGGTGGGTACCCATTTTCCCGCCATTTTGGACTCAACTTTAAAATTTCAAATTGGAACCCCCATACTGTGATACATATTTGGAAAGGCCTTAAAAAAAGAAAACATTGGCCACAAACCATAGCTTTCTATCTTTCGCCGTTTTAAAATGGCGGCCAGTTGAAATTACAAAATTGTTCTTTATGACGTTTTAACTACGGTCAAAGTAAAGGTTTTAGGGGGAAAAATGCAAGAGTAAATTTGTCTTATTTTAGGGTAAAATATGAAATAGCTATTTTTTTCGAATTTTTATTTTTATTTGGTTGTTATGGCAATGCACGTGGTCATTTTACTCGCAACCGAAAATGTAACTAATAGTTATTTATGCAACAAGGGAGAGAAGTATGTTTTCCTGCTCGAGGTTAAGTTTTCTCCTGAGGCACCGCCGAAGGAGAAAACTTCGCTCCCGAGGCCGTAAGGCCGAGGGAGATAACTGTAATATTAGCTCTCGAGGCTTGCCGAGGGAGATAATCCCGAGAGCAGAAATACTTCGATCCATGTTGCGTATTAAATTTTATCTACGACTAGTGCTCCATGGGTAATAGCTAAAGTTTGTAGGTTTAAAACTTTTACCTAAAAATTCACGAAATTTAAACACCTTAAACTAATATTTAGTTACTTGATTTATTAAAATAATTTTTATACTAAATATTTACTTTTTTAATTTAATTACGTCTAGTTTGTTTTTAATTTAGAATAGAATAGAATACTTTTATTTGTATAAAAGCAGAAGCTTATTACAAATTGGAGCACATAATTCTAATTTATAATTTTTTGTGTAGTTCACTTTTTTTTCTTCTTAATATAATAAATAATTTTTATATATTTTTTCTTTTTCCCTAATATGACAAAATATAACCTTTAATAAATAAATATTATCCTTTATATAATCTTTAAATAGAAAAATAGAAATAAAAACAACACTGCTTATATACACGTGTATGTAACGCAATTACAAAACTAAAGTAAAAATGATAATAAATTCGCACTTTGATCAAAATATAACTTAAAACATTAGTTCATGGGTCTAAAAGAAATTCTCTTAATTTTAAGATATTTAAAATAAAGTAAAAGATGTTAGCGGCTTGGTTCCTGCTTGTTGGTCCAAGTAGCGATGCCAGGTTAGTATGGTCAGTTAGTTCATTATCTGTAAGGTGAAGCGGGAGTAATATTTTTCTTTGATGCTCGTAAATTGGGCACCTGAAGAAAATGTGGCCTAAAGTTTCTATTTCCCTCTGGTTGCACACGTTGCAAACTTCACTCGATTTAATGACGTGTAATATTCCCCTAAGTGTTAGTTTGACTGAATCCATTCCTGAAGTCCGAAGTTGAGCCAGCGTTTTTTGTTGAGCAAATGGGATATCTAAGTTGAGGTAGTTGATATCGGTATGGTGGAAACTGTTAAGTATTTTATACATCTGGCTGTAGCTTGATTGTTGTATTTTTTCTTGATCTTCATTTTTTAGTTTTAAATGGTACGCGGAAGCTATTTTCTCTATGGATGCGGTATTGAAAGAGGGTAGGAGTATTGATTCGAGTTGTATATCTACTGTGTCAAGAATTTGCTTTAGTTGAGAGATCCAATTGTATTTCATCGTATTACTAGGTGAAGAGTCTAGTGTTAGAAGACGTCGAAAACATTTTTTTAATAAGCTATTATCGTCTAATGAATTTATTTGTTTAACAAAGTTTAATGTTTGTTTGAGAATTTTCACTGCGATCTGAGGTATGTTGAATTCTCGCCTTACAATGTAGTGAGGTGTATTTGATTTTAATGAAAAATATCTTTTAAAGAATTGGGTTTGAGCTGATTCTAAATAATGAAGATATCGGAGGGACCAAACATGTGAAGCATAAAGAAGCGATCCTAAGACACTGGCGTTATATACTTGCAAAGCGGCTTGGAATGAACGATTAGAAGCTCTTACTAGCGTCTCTCTTACCGCGGCTCCTACCGCTCGGCTCTTACTAACAGCCTGATTAGTTGCTTGTTCGAACACCCCTCGCTGACTAAAACAAACTCCTAAGTAGTTAAAACTGGTTACTTCTTCTAACATCTGGCCTTTGTAATAACACTTAGGACGATTTTGAGATATTTTACCTTTTGAGAAAATTAAAACCTTTGTTTTGCTTATGTTAACCGTCAGATCGTTGGTTTGACAATACTCCTCTAATATTCTCAGCGCTTTGTTCTGCTGAACGACTGAGTCCGAAAGAATGGTAAGATCGTCCGCGTATGCCAAAATACTGATGCTTGTTGAGCCGTCCACGCTTATTCCTTCGTGACCGCTAGCTTTAAAGAATTCGTCGATATCTCTAAGAAAGAGATTAAATAATAAAGGTGAAAGAATTTCACCTTGAAGCACTCCTTGTAAAACATCTATTTCAGACGAAATTTCATTATTATAATTAATTTTCATTCTTGCATTTTTGTATAAATTCATAATAATTCTTAACATTTTAGAGCTAACTTTTGCTAATTGTAATTTCTGAATTAATTTCTGATGGTTTAGGCTATCAAAAGCCTTTTTGAAATCGACGAATGCGGCGATGATTTTTCTTTTGGGCAAACGTAGGTGGTTTTGTACTAAGGCATTAAGGATGAATATATTATCGGCACAGCTTCTGCCCTGCCTAAAACCAGCTTGAGTTTCCGGGATTAATTTGCGTTTTTCAGACCAAATCCTGAGTCGACTGTTTAAAATGGATGTAAATAGCTTTGTGACACAATTTATCAGTGAGATACCCCTATAATTATTTGGGTCATTTTTATCTCCCTTCTTAAACAAGGGTTTAATTGTAATAACTGACCACTGACTGGGAGTTTGTTCCAGACACAGAATTTTGTTGAAATAACATGTTAAATATTTAATCCATTTAGACGGTAAATGTTTATAAAAATCATAACTTATTAGATCAGTTCCTGGAGTAGAGCCGCTTCTAGATGTATTAATCGCTGCCAAAACCTCTTTTTCTGTTATCTCCGAGTCAAGGTCGGGATCCCGTAATTCAAGAAAGTGGATCTCTTCTATTTGTTTTGATTCCTTATATAATTGTAAGTAGTAATCTTCCCACTCTGTTATTGTTATTGTTCCGCAGTTGTTTATATTTTGTTTTTTAAAGCTGTTTATCGTTTTCCAAAAGTTTTTGTTATCTTTAATATTTTTCAGTTGATTGACAATGTTTACTTTGTACTGTGTTTTTTTAATTTTTATTATTTTTCTATACTCTGCTAAACTTGCTTTCAAATCCGCTTTAAAAGGTTGTTTGAAGTTTTCTTTTTTACATTTCTTTGCAGCTTTTCTTGCAGCGATCTTGACACACCGGCACTCTGCATCAAACCAAGGTTTGTTTTTCCTCCTACCGGATCTTTTAATCGGGTTTTGTTTTAGCTCAATACTTTTTTTCATTCCAGATTTGTCGGCAGCCTCTTTTATTGAATTTATAACAAACAAATTTATTTGATCTAGTGAAGATATATCTATAGGTAAGTTTGAAGTAGCTAAAATGTGGTCAATGCTTTCTTTAAATTCTGTGTTACAGTTGTTGTCCCAAGTATATTTATTAATTTTGACGGAGAAACGATTTTTTGTGGGATTTATGTCTTGGAAGTCAGTTTCTAGAGTGAGTAAAAGGGGGAAGTGATCAGAGCAATAAGTCAAATCAAGAACTTGTAGGTCTTTAACTAGGGGCAAACCAGCCGTTCTGCACCATACTAAATCAATAGTGCTTTCGCCATTTTTATTCATCAAGGTGAAGTTGCCTGGTCTGTCCGATTCAGTTCGACCGTTCAGCAACACAAAGCCTAGAGATTCGAGTAATTCACTTATATCTTTCCCACGTTTATTAGACACCGTATCTAGAAATTTCCTAGAGCTAAACAGATTTCCCTTAGCTTCGTTGTCTGGGAGTTCGCAATTTAAATTTCCAACTCTGCCATTCCAGTCACCTCCTAAAATAAATAGTTCGTCGTCTTTGAGGTCGCTAATTATAGGGAGAAGGGTATTTTCAAAAGTAGCCAATAGTGTTGATAGATCAAGGTTCGGTTTTAAATAAATACTGCCTAAAATGAATATAGTGTGATTATATTTTATTCTAACCAAAATCCACCACTCAGTTATGTCAATGAGACTGACTTGGATTTCTTGATTCAAGATGACGGCCAGACCGCCACTAGCTCGACCCATTCTTCTCTCTTTCTTAGCAGGTGATGATATGACCTGGTGATCCGACCATATCCCAGATGTCTTTAATTCTTCTTTTAACCACGTTTCACTCAAGCACACTATATCCCATTCCATAAATTCTTCATAATTTTCTCTAAAGTGTTCGTAACCGTTACAATTCCAAAACCCGATAGTTGTTTTTTTCTTAGCCGATGTCTGTTTTTCAATAATCCCTAGTCCATTCCGAGGTGCATAATTTTTTGACCGTCATTTTTGTTTTACCCTATTTTCGTTGTACGTTTTCAAAAATCCGTTTACATCTATACTAGTTAGCGCTTTTATTCTTTCTGCACCACATGAGTTCTTAAACAATATTTGTGACCAATCATCCGAAAGAGTAAATTTGAAATCACTTATCAATAGTTGATCCGTAATTATTTTTATTTTTATATTGCATTCTGTTTTCGCTGTAATTTCTTTCTTTATGGCAAATAGACGAGCTCTTTTAATTTCTCACAGCTTTCAAAAAGTCTCTCTGCACACTAAATTTTGTTCCTGCTAGTTTACTGCAATGACGTAAAATGTTACTAATATCGGAATCTTGTGGTAAATGAGCAATTACAGCTTTATTTCCATTTGGGCCTATAGTGTGAGCTCTGTTTACGAATGGCTCGATCTCCATCTCAAGCTGCTCGGAGCAGAAAGTTTTAATAAGCGCAACACAGTCAGTTTTATTTGATGGTTGTAGGCCCCAAAAAATTAGTTTGTTTTTAATTTAAAGACTTTGATAACCTAAAGCAACCTTCCCCAAAAATTAGTAAACAAAACAGCTAAAAAACATTACTTGTTGGTATGATTGTTTTTTTTTTTACTCCCTGATATTAGCAATGTAAAGTCCACTTACAATGCAAGTCGTAGATAAAATATTTTTTTAAACAAATTTTGAATTTTTGAGTTTTAAATAGGATACTTTTACTCGTATTTTTTTTCTCTTAAAGCCTTATTTTAGCAGCTATTGAACGTTGAAAATGTCAATTTTGTAATTTCAGCAGGCCGGCATTTTGAAACGGCGAAAGATAGAAAGCTCTGGTTTGCGGCAAATGTTTTCTTTTTTCAAGAACTTTCCAAATATGTATCACAGTATAGGGGTTCCAATTTGAAATTTTAAAGTTGAATCCAAAATGGCAGCAACCCAAATGGTGGGAAAATGGGTACCCACCAAAAAAGGTAGTTTTTTATGCATGATGAAGATAGCAACAAACCGCAGTTTGATATCTCAAATATTAACGGAGATATTAAGCCGTTTCTGAACTTTTGGATCACCCTACATAATACTAAGTATATGAGAAATTAATAAAAGCCACCAACAATTTAAGCCAATTTACAATTTAAGCCAATTTACAATTTAAGCTTTAATATCTACATTAATTTTCCTTCAATCATACTGCCATTTATTAGCGCACACTTATTTAAGCACCACCATTTTTTAACACTTAAGATAAGAAAACAATTATTTCATATTTTACCAAGTGAGTTCAGAGGTAGGGTGGAGAGGACATCCAGGAGAGTTAGGATCTATGTTTGACAGATTAGCTTTAGGTCCAACTCTAGTAGAAAGATTTACTATAGGCCTAGCCCTTATCAGAGCTACTCCAGCACCTTCGTAAGCTCCTACCAAAAGATCTGGGTATCCGTTATTATCTACGTCTAAACCTCCAGATAAACTGTATCCAAAAGTTACCAAATCAGAATTCACCTGGCGAGCTCTAATAATCTATAAACATAACAAAATAATTCATTTAAATAACCTTAAAAAAATATTTAAATTAATTTAAACTTTCCGTAGTATGAAAACTACCAAAAACTTAAAAATAATTAACTGCAATTCAAGTAATCAATAAATAAATCAATCAAATAAAGTTTTAGGAAGATGTAGAACTTGAGGAATCCTTATATACCAATTCTGTGCAATAGTTAGCACTTATGCCTGCTGAATCCGAGGTCGGTGGATCGAGACTCGTCCAAGTGAAAGATTTAAACAGGTAAATCAACTGTCAACTTAAGCCGACAGTTGATTTACCTATAAAAAATTTGTCACTTAGACGAGTCTTGAATCACAAATTTCATTATGTACAATTTTGTTTAATCCAAGCAAATTTACAGGGCCTAAAGAAGTTTCAATTTAAAAATAAACTCTTCTTGAACCATTAAGGGTTAACAACCACTCACTAAGGCACACATTTAAACAATCAAATATGTTAGTGCTATTTTACTACATAATAAAGATGAACAAGAGCTGCCTTAAAGTATTAAAGGAACCCTGAAACTACTAAAGAGGTTTAGAGAAATTTTTAGAGGCCCTGATATATAAATAAAATCAAAGCCATATTTTCATGGATAGCCAATAAAATACAAGGGTTTTAAAAAGACACCATTTACCTGAGATGGTTCTGGGATGAGTCCATTAGCAGAACCCAAATAGATATAAACAACTCCTTTGTCTTCATAAGGTGCACCTACAGCAACATCCTCATAGCCATCTTTGTTCAAATCACCTAGATTTGCAATAGCTATACCAAACCTTTCAAAAAAATCAAATTAAAAACCAATTAAAGAATGTTGTTCATTTTTATTCAAGTGATCATAATTTATAGTAAATTTACTCTGAAGTGACAAATTACAAAAATCATAGAGGGGAAAATGGATAAGATAGTATTTTTTGATAGAAAGCTTCCTGTACTCTAAGCATTTCTGTGGTTAAATTGCCTTAAATCAATTTAAGATGAACAAATATTTTTTAGAAGCTTAATACCTGGACTCTGGTTTGCCAGTTAATCTGGTAGGAGGCTTGCAATCCAAGCAATACTCTTGATTCAGGTAAACATAAATAGCACCTCCACTTTCTTTACTGAAGTAATTAGGAGCACCAACCAACAGATCAAGCAACCTAAATCAACAACAAATAGTTATAAGCATACACTTATTAAAACTTAACGTCCACTGGCCAAATAAACTAAACTTAAAACAGGCTTACTTGTCTCCGTTGACATCGGCTGTTATCATTTCATAGCCGAAGTTAGAAGCTAGTTGTTCACCTTGCAGCACCTTGTAACTACTCATAACAATAATCGGAGCCTGCAATCGGAAAATAACCACCTGACCTGTACAATTAGACCTGGGAGCACCTGCAGCTATGAACATGTCTTTACCAAGTAACTGACCACCAGCCACCGACATACCTGTAACATAAAAGGGTAAATTAATTAATGATCATAATTTATATCGTCTAACATAGAAAAAGCTAGACATTTTCTCTCAATTTCACTTTTTTTTTACGTCCAACTGACAGACAGAAGGTTGTCTACTGGAAAAAAATTAGCTTTGTAAAGGGGTTGAGAATTTATAAGGAAACAACAGAGAGGAAACAATAGAACTTATTTGCAAATGACTCTCTTCACAATCAACTCTCTTAAGAATAATCACCGCAATGAGTTCAAAACCAAGGTATTCACAAAATCTCTGAGATTGTCTCCTACGGCAGATCTAGACTTGTGAACATGCTCAAATTTTGTAAAAGTAGTTGAGAAAAAAAATTAAGAAGACAAACATACCCAGGTAACTGTGGTGATCAACAGGTGATTGCTCTTCAGTTACAGCACTGTAGTACATATTCTTGTCCCTGCTCAGAAAATCATTTGACACTGATACTACGAAGACAGAACCTCTCCACAAGTAAGGTCCTGGTGAGCCTATAAGAGCTGTATCGTTTACAATAACACCACTTATTCCTGCTTGACAGTAACCAAACTGCTCGTGGGCCCTAAGTAAACAGAAAAAACCATTAAAAAGCTATAAGTGACACTATAGAACAGGTAGTTCTAGGAAGTTTTGCCTAGACAGTAGTGTATAATGTCTCGAATTTTTTTCCCTCCAAAGAAGTTAATCTGAATATTAGGGTTTTTGAAATTTCAGTTTGAATTTCCAGGATTCTACTGTATATAGTCTGCCTAAATTAACGTAAGATTATATCCTTAGTTGCTCATCCACAGATTGTTTTCCATGATAAAGTCCCTCTACACCTGCGTAGTACATACAACAGCTGTTGTATGTACGCTTATCGTAAAAGATTAACATAAAATGCAAGTGACTGTAACAATTGAACAAAAACTCCGTTTTGTTTAACATCGGTAAAAAAAAACATAAATTTCAATAGTTTTACCCAACCAAAACTTGTTTTAAATGCAAATTAAAACTGATTCCATTAAATCAGGACTTACGATGATCAGAACAGGGTCGACTTTACTCTAGTTGCAAATTAGATATACATTAAAAATAAATAAATAATAATAATTATAAAGAAGTAGCAAACTTTTTCTTGGGTCGACCCCTGCATGGTTCAAAACTATCATCGTAAACCAACTTCTGAGTGAGTGTGTAGCAGAGACCACCTGCCACCCAGGACTCCTCTCCTCGTATATGTTGACTGTATCGGTGGGCACACACCTGCAGACAAAGAACAATATTAGATAGAAATAGAATAGTAATATTACCATTTAGTAAGTTAAACTCTGTACTCCTCGAAATAAAACTTTCGAGGATATACCTTCATAGAAATAAAATTATATTTTAAGTTTCCCATTGAATGCGTTCAGATCTATGCAGTGCTAAGATTGCTAGCGCCCTAAAATTAAAACCCAACACTGTCTTCTTAATTTAACTTGAGGCATGACCCTTATTAATTTATGAACAACATTTTTTTTTCTCCATGTTGTCTGTATAAGAGAAGAATATCGCTTTTGGGAAAATATATTCAAATTACCGAGCAACTTTTATTGATAATTTTAAAAATGCATTATACTCAAAATAGTAGAAGAAACAACATTAAATAAGTAATGTATTATTTTGTCTTGATAAAAAGCCTTCATGATAGAGTGAGCTATTTATTTTATGACCCCAACTACTCTATCATAAGTTTACTATTTGCATTATTAATACAGTAAATTATTAATAAGATATATTCACCATGACTTTTCCACCAGTCCCTTGACTTCTGACTGTGACCCCCATCCACTGTCCATCTTTGACTTCATCACTTGATGGTGGCATTAACTCATCGTCATCCACAGCTGTAAAATACATAAGTCAGCATAGCACATCAACAAATAAAGGTTTAAATAATTCAAATTACAATTATCAATAACTACGGGAGACATACAGAGAAAAATAGACCCCCTCACCGGGACTCGAACCACGGGACCTCCTATTTTCCGTACAGGTGCTCTTACCATCTGAGCTATACGGGAGAATGATTTTTCTCTGTCGTAACTGATACATATTCCCCGANTCTAGATTTGTAGAATAAGATTAAAAGCTTGGATTCGGGGAATATGTATCAGTCATGACAGAGAAAAGTCAATCTCCCGTATAGCTCAGATGGTAAGAGCACCTGTATGGAAAATAGGAGGTCCCGTGGTTCGAGTCCCGGTGCGGGGGTCTATTTTTCTCTGTATGTCTCCCGTAGTTATTGATAATTGTAATTTGAATTATTTAAAATTTAATCTTTCGGTAGTAAGAAAGCTACCAAAAACTTAAAAATTGAACAAATAAAGGTTTTAAATGATCGACATCAAAAATGTACTTTTTACAACATATGTACACACATTAACCCTTTCATTTATATAGATGAATTATAACTCTGATGGTGATTTGTTGAGGGGGCTATTAATGAGACAGTTAGTTCGGACAGTCATGTATAAGCCAAAGCTATTTATGGAGATAAGACTATTGGAATAGAGGCCTAGAAGCAGGCTGGGGAAAATGTATGAGGACAGCGAAGATAAATATCAGATAGATAAAGTAGACAATCAAGATGCCTGGAAGGAGTTTATGGAAGTACCCCTGATGCTGTAACTGTCACTATAAGGAAAGAAAAGTACAAAAAGATATTATTGTTACTCCTAAGACAGTAGGATATATCAGCCTTACTGTACTCCCTTGCTTTAAAAAATATTATAAATACCTTTTCAAATTGGTATACTAAAAAGAAGAATTAAAAATTGGCACGGACAGAAAGCTAAACTCACTTCAAAATAAAAACTTAAGAATGAAAGGATTAATAAAACAAATAAAGATAACAAAGTAAAAAGAGATGCAATAGATCAAAACAAACATTGAATAATAAAGGTAGAAGAATTTAAAAAATAAAATAAAAGTCACAAATTATTATTTAATGTCAGTTGTCATTCGGAAAAATTAAAACAGTGCTTACGTGCACAGTGATTATTGTGTTAGAAGTAAAAAAAACTTGATAATGATTGAATTGAAATCCATTTGAAAATGAATGAATGTAAAAAATGACATTTTTTGTCATTTTTCCAATATCTCTGCTCCCATGTCCAAACTAAAGAGCCATAATTATAAATGAAATTGACAAAAAATGTTATTTTCACTCGATAAAATTCAAAGAATAAACTTTGCACGTTAGACTTTAATTGCCCAAGTCTAAAGCCAACCATACATGTTGTGGTATATCTGACAAGTAAACTGGAGAGAACCTGACAGGTAAAATGGAGAGAGTGCTATTATAACTGCGGTTATGTTATAAATTGGTAGCACACATGCTTCGGTCCGTCACATACAAGTATAATACCAGCCAGGTATAGCGCAACATGTATGGTGGCCTTAATAGGTATAGATAATCAGAGGAGTTTATAATTTAATAATTTCTCTCTCTTCCCGATCTGTTCTCTAGCAAGTCTCCAACAAAATTGTTTAATATAGACTAGATCTGACATCAATAAAAATTTGTAATTTAATTAGAGTGATTAGAGTTGTCAAAAATAGCCTGGATTAAACATTAGTGTTGACAATAAAGATAGCCATACACGAACAGGAAATCTTGAGGTTTGGACTCATCAGTCCAGACCTTGAAGAATTCCTGTACATGAGGGGTGGGGGAGGTGCCTTAAGGTCACTTGAGGACTGCAGTCCACAAAATCTTGAATAAAAAAAAAAAAACGGAGAGAAAAAAAAAAAAAAAAAAAAAAAAAAAAAAAAAAAAAAAAAAAAAAAAAAAAAAAA
>KZ651046.1:887950-898215 GCA_001010745.2 Gerris buenoi
AATTATTATTTTAAATGCACAAAAAGTAATAAAATAAATATTTATTAATATTTAATATTAAAATGTAGTATTGATACATGTGATTTCTCCCTATTTATCACAATAATTAGTTTAAAAACCAGCTATCTTACAATATGAGTTTCAAAACCAGCTATATGAAATTTTAGTTAATTAATTACATGGTCATGAAACATTTAATTTGATTAATTTTAATTAATATCTGAGTACTTTTAAAGAATATTTTTGTATTATAAAAATTATGATTGATTCATGGTGAAATCAGTTTTTTGCCCCTCCTGAAAAATTTCATTTCTTGCAGATAGCTGGTTTTCAAACTAAACGACACATATATAGTAGTCATATTACGTTAAATATGTACCAACATAATATGTAGAGATGCTTTCTGGAGTTTTCACACTGATAATCGAATTAATAAAAACAATGGCTGATTCCCTGTCTTGTAATAACCTATTGTTATGATGGTCCATGAACAACTCAAAATCAGGAAAATAAAAAAACCGCATTTCTAAAATCTTCCGTTGAAGGCTGGTTAAAACTAATGATTCTATTCCAAGACAAGAAAAAACTTCAAGATTTTTTAAATTTTGTCATTTTACCTACAAGATACAAGCTGAACTGTTGCATGAAGCTAAAATCAAAATGATTCCAGTAGTAGAAGTTAACTTCGCACATTCTTTGAGACAGAGCTACCACATCTATAACACTCAAGCCACAAAAGCCTACAAACAAGATCGATCTCCCAGATTACCGTAATTATAAATTTGATATCAAAAAAAAAAAAAAAAAAAAAAAAAGAGAGAGAGAGAGAGAAAGAGACAATTTCTGGGTTAGTGATTAACAAGTTGTTATTTCACACTGTTAATAATTAGATCGTTTGACAAATGTGTATTGTTTTAACTGCCTTTAACAAGTGAAGTTTATTTAACAGAAGTTAATAAAAAAAAGAACAATTACAAGAGCAGAAGGATAACGAGAGAAAGAAAAACAAAAATAAAAATCTTAAAATAATACAAACAAAATAAAACATATATCACACATCTTAAATATAACATAAGGTGTACTTCATAAAAATATTTACAACATTTAACAAATATATATTACAAACATAAATGTAAGCTATTAAGCCATAAAAAAAACATTTTACACATTTTAAAACACACTATTTTATAACATACTCACTTTCTTGAGGATGGTGGGATCTTAATTGGTATTCTTGACAGTTATACGAGCCCAGTTAACTTAAATGACCAGTCTTAATTAACTAATTACAAATGTCCAAACACTTTAATTTAATTGTAGCATCAGCTATGTAGGAGTATACAACAAAAGTGGAGTATCCTCAGTTATGCACTTTTATAATTTTGATGTTTATCAAAACGATACCAAATTGTCATATCTGCCACGATCTAGACTTACCTCAATTTCTTGGATAGTATTTAATTTGGAATTATTTGCTTTTTTCTTCTGTTCTTTCTTATAATTTTTGTAAATTATTTCAGGTGCTCATATTAGAACTATTCTTTCAAAGAAAAGGTACACAACTGGAGTTGATATTAATACTACAATAAAAACAAACGTCTTACTAAAAAATGTGGAGGATTTACTACAACATTCTTTTCCTTCCTCACATTTGAGTCCATATCTCATTAACCACAAAGTGCAGGCTACATTCATATGATATGAACCTGAACTTACCTGTACAAATATCTAAAAAAATAAAATATAAACTGGAGAGAAAAATAATTCTAATTAGCATCTACATTTGCCAAACTCTAACAATCCCAAACCTTTGCCAGGCGTAGATATTATCAAAGCAGACCAACCAAGATTTTTGTATCTCTTTTATGGAGGTAAGGTCTATAAAATAAAACCATTCCAATGCAAATTATCTATTACAATCAATTTTTCTTATGGTAACTTTTTTTCAAATCTCCAATTAAATCTCCACTGACCCAAATATACTTTTTCAAATTCTTCCAACCATTTATTCCCACGAGAACTAGTCAAATCAAAATATTCTTGCAAAGTTTCCAATTTAAGTGCATAAGTCATTCAAAAAAAAATAAAAGTCCCAAAAAAACATGCATATTTGTTTTGCAAAACTACTACACATTATGTGGTGCTTCATTCATAGCATACTCAGATATTTAAATTAAAAATCATTTTTAAATGACGTTAAAACTAATTAATAACTTAAAATTTACAGCAATTCAAGACAATATACAGACCTTATTTAGACCTTTCAGACCTAAATAATACAAAAGATAAAAATAATAAAGCAAAAAGTGGTGGGGTAAGAAAATGCAGGGTTAAGGGTAAAAAATCAAACATAATGTCATTTTCGTTGCATTAAAAACAACACCACGCAAAAATTAGACTCAATCAAGATTAAAAAAAAAAGCTTAAACAATTTTTTCTTTTCACAAAAAAAAGAGGGTTAGTTAAAAAAAAAAAGGATCAAAATTTATGTTCAATCGTAAAGTAAAAAAAAAAACAAACAAGCTTTTGTTTTTTGCTTGTGAGGAGTAAAATAAAAACCAATCATTATGATACAAAATTTTGTTTTTCGAGCAGCCGCCGCATTCCATGCTTTGGATATTAATCCATTTCGGAATTTTGCAAAATAAAATAAAAAACCAAATGCGTTTCTTTAAAAGAAGAGTTGCGTTTAAGAAAAAAAAATGTTGTAACTTACACGAATCATAAAGACCATATTCATCTGTCAAAAAAGAAAAAAAATCATTTAACTTACACACATCATAAAGATAATCCTCATTTGTCAAACACAACATATAAATTTAAATTCTAAAAAACAATAGAAAAAAAAACCTAAAAAAAATTAAAACATAGAAAATTTTAATTATTAAAAATAGTTATTTACTTCTGCTGTCTACGCTACTGAAGAAACTGTTAATGTACATTGAATAAATATACTCTAAACTAAACTACAACAAATAAAGTTATATCGAGTACAATGAAATTATAACTATTTAAAAATAAGGATGAATAAGAAAATCAAGTGGCATTTATATCAATAGTAATGTTGAAATGAATGCCCCTCTGCTAATCACATTTTATTCAAGTTGTTTTTCATTTTCAAATGTAGTAATATATAAAGTAATGCGATGGCGAAAAAATTGTATTTTAATGGATCTATATGTTTTGAGGTGCAAATAAGTGGTTTTTAAAAAATGGCTGTCTGGTGTCTGTACCCTTAACCACTGGGCATACACCGAGGCGAAATTGAGAAATGAAAATTCAATTTTGGAAGCGCTATTCCAAATTTGGAGGCCCTATTCCCCTCCCCCAAATCCCTAAAGAGACGGGGGGACAAATAAATACTCCAAATAATTCCGATGATATAGATTAAACATTTTTAAAATGTACCCGATTTAAATACAAATCTAACTATATTAATAATTTTCACAGGAAAATCAAAACAAAAAGTAAACAACCACCTGTTGTACACTTTTCCAATATGTTTAAAAAAAAGTCAATTAAAATTTAAGAGTTATTAAGGGATTTTAATACAGTATCAATACATTTATTACTGATTTATCGGGCGGATTTGTTATTGATGTTTTTACATTGATTCATTTTTTCCTGAGTTTTATCAAATTTTGAGTATGCTCCACAAAATGTCATAATATTAAAAGTAGATATATTTTAATAATGTTTAAAGTTAATTATTCTCAAGTAAAATGTTATAAAACCTTTTTGATAAAAGAGAATCACAAAATTTAATAAATCAAAAATAATTACTCTAAAATATGATTATAAGAAACAAAATAGAAAGAAAAATAATTAATTACAAAAAGATATAATTAAAATATTATCATGCAAATGAGTGATTCTCCTGAAGTTATAATGAAGAGGTAACCACGTAATTAATAAGGAGTAACTACAACTAAAAAATAATTTTTAATTGGACTGGGTTTAATAAGAATTAAATTACATTTCTTCATAAGAAATGACAAAAAATTATACATATAATTATACATATAAATTTAGCGATCTAAAAATAAAGGTTTCCATCAATTTAGGTGATACGACATTTTTTGAGAATTTAATTGGGATAATATAATAAATGCCAATAAGTATTTATACTTGATATATTAGGCCTAGGCCTATGTCAACAAGCTAACAAAATAAACTAAGTGCCCCCAAAATGTTTAAGAGGAAAAATGACAAAAAGATATTATTATGTAGTCTCCACCAGACAAAATATTGATTAATCTGAATTTTTAAATGAAAAATTGACAAAGCTGTTGCTACGAGAGACTCAATAATTATGACAAATAATTTTATGACAAAAAAGACAATAATTGTGAATAGATACCATAAAATTGTAGCTATACAATTTAATAAGTCTACTTATAAGATGAATGTAAAAATAATTAATGTAAAAATGAACGTGTTTCTTTTAACAAAAGAAACATAATACTTAAATTATGAATAATAATTTACACATTTTTTTTTTTACACCTCTTCAGCCATCTAGCCACTTATATTCAAAAGAAATGAATAATTGGTGAGATTTCGTGGTACCACTTCATAATTACGACTAGAGTGGTTTAGAACGTCTTTCGACATATAATATCATTTTCAGCATTATTGTTAACATAATATGAGTAAAATCTCTACTGAGATATATCTCTAGTAGAGATTGTACTCTTATTCAGATCATACTCAAAACTGAAGATGATATTATAGTGTTTTAATATAACATTGTGATGACAATATTGTTGTTACTTTCTATTAATAATTAAAAACACTTAAGTAATCAAACGAAGCCACTTAATAGTCTGTTTAATTATAAAAAACAAACTTTGTAACTTTTAATCACTTGCATTAATATATTCCTCTTAAAGATAAAAATAGGAATATTTTGAAGGAGAAAAATCTTTAATTTTTTATTCAAATATTATATTGCTACCCATGCAAGTTGCTGATTATTTACTGCTACCGTTTCCAGTTATACCTTGAGTTACTGTTCATATAGCAGTTCGGTGTTTTAGATAATTATCAATATTAATTCGTTTTTTGTGTTTTTGCCTGTATTATTCAAAATAGTGCTTTTCGCTGCCAAGATTAAAAATGAGTCAAAGAAGGTGTTATAGTGCCGTTGAAAAACAAATATACTCCTACTAAATCTAAATAATGTTCGTTTCCTTTTAAAAATACCTAAATAAGAATATAAAAGAAGAAAAAAAAATGGATCTTGTTTGTGCATCATGCGCACAAGCATAAAATTATCCCTGAATTTCAGAATGAATTTCAGTAGGGTATTATGAACAAGTGCGAAATATATGCGATATTTTACACTAATTAGATTATTTTAATTTAGATAAAACTCATTTCTATAAATACAACTTAATTCTATAAATTAATTAAATAAACATTATAAAAATTTTATCTGTAATGCTAACAATTTAATAATTTAAAAGGTGACAATATAATCTAACCACACCTCTAGTGCATTGTTCAAGTAGAAGCTATAATATTTTGAAAGCAATAATATAAAATAATCCAGTAAATAAACTACAAAACCAACCAATCACTCTAATTGACAAGACAAATGACTCCCAGATAACATTTTTTTTTTGTAAACCCCAAAACGATCACATTTAAGCAACAATTTATTATTTCTAATTATGCAAGGACACTCAAATAATTTTTTTTTGAGACCAATTTTGGGACAATAACTTGTATAAAAACCCTTTTAAGCTTGCTAACACAAGTGCGTAAAATACAATGAGCAATATCCATAGAAGATCCCTGTCTTTTCTGATTTAATTGCTTTATTTAAACAAGTCAAAATCCATTGAGTCAAAGATTTAGTATGAATAAATTTTGAAAAAAGTCTTTGTTGAAATAATTGAAGAAAAATAACGTACTTAAAGCCAACCTCATATAGATATTTTTAAGACCGCTACACCTTATAAAACCCTTTAAAAAAAAATTCAAAAACTACAGAAGTCAAAAATGGGAATCCCACAACCATTAAGTAATTTTAGTGATATGGTGCAAAAAAATACTGACTCCTTTTTCCATCAGTGGTAACTTGAGAGCAGTCATCTAGTCTCGTTGTAATAGGACATCTCCATAGGGCACCTGACTTGTTTGTTTTGGGTTGCTTATTGTCATCTAGAGGAGCTCCTACAAGAAGCCTGTCACAGTCAAATTTAACGTGGAGTTAGTTTGACATTTTACAACATAAAAGAATTGAAAAGAAAATGCATTAACAAGAACAACAAAATACACCAATTACATCAAGCTAAGTGAATATTATTCCATAAAGCAATAAAAAATTGGATATATGAATATTTAAGGAAATACCACTGTATATTCATGGTGTATGTATTTCTCGTGTTCATATTCATTAATTGTAAAAAGATATTTGGGAAAATAAGTCTTCCTTTTTCTGCCCAAATCTCTACTTACTAATACCACTGTATACTTGAGTTTTTGGTGCTATATCAATGGGTTATGATAAACTCTAATGCCTGAAATCCTTTTCAGGAGCATGTACACATTAAAAAAATATATTCTTCACATCTTTACACTAATTACCACACAGTGAGCAATAATAAAATGTTCTAACTTCCAAACAATAGGCAAGTTATCATTTCTTTTTTATAACTAAATACTTTAGTTTCTAACAGGCTTAGGTAGCTAAGAGTAAGCAAGTTATTGACACTCTTTAGTGCAACAGCCTATGGGCAGCTTGGACCTGCCAGACGGCTTTTACAACTCTTGTGATAGGTGACATGGTGTCAATACAATCAGCCATATGATATAGCACCCATGAATGATGAACACAACTTCTCTTAAAAATCCAAATGACAGTCTCAGGGTAAATGCATGCCAAGGTGATGTAGGTGTATGTCGCAGTATAGGTGTACGATATATCTATGTAAAACAAAACCATTGTAATAAAAGGAAATACTCATGCCAATCAGCTTAAGATTTTGGTGCAACTGGGGGGAGGCTGAGTCCCCCCCTTCACAACCCCTTTTAATTTTGAACATGGAGTAGCCTTCCGTCAGGCTCATTCATCATGGATTTCATGTAGAACATTGGTAAATGTTTCCTTTTGACATTCTAAAGTATCTGGCTGATCTCCGGAAAAAGATATTTGCCTAATTTTTGAGCATTATACCTCTGATTACTTATTTCAGAAATTAACCACCACTTGTTGTCGCTATTATTACAGTCATTGATCAAATTGAAAAATTAGAACACGTAACAAGAACTGTGCTGTTTTGTGAGTGAGTATCAACTAATAGATAAGCATCTCTGAAAAGCAGCAAGATAGGCCTTTTAGGTATGTGTTTGCCACCTTCTCAATGAGCTACACCTCCTCGACATGTGCTTTTCCATAGGGGCTGAAAACCTGCTTCCAAAATTAAACCTTCCACTTTTTTTTTTTTTTAAATCCCCTATTGCTTCCGAGCTTACCGAAGGTAACGGAACATTTTTGATTCCGTGTCTGTCTGTCTGTCAGTCTGTGTGTCCACAAATTTTGAAACGTCCGACGATAACTTGAGTAATTCTTAACCGATTTGATGAAATTTGGTAGACATGTTCATTTTACCAATGCTCAGGACGACGTTGTTGGAGAACGTTATCTGTCCAAGTGTTCAAGCGTAATGCTCACGTAAACGTGAACTTCAAATTTAAAATTGGAATTTTAGGCCGGGGAAAAAAATCAAACTTCATCTATTCAATAAGACAAACATTTTTTACAAATACAATTTTTTAGTAAAAACAACAGCAACAACGCTATGTAGTGTTAAAGATCGCTAAAACTATTAATAGTTTTTAGAAAGTAAACAATATAGCAATAAAGTACATGATAGGATGCGAGGAAGCAATGTGCCACACTAATTGGCAGTCTATTTTTTTATGTTTAGAAGGTTGACATATTACAACACAACTTAGTACAAAGGTATAGAGAATGATTATCATAGCTCAAATTACATCTAAGGAATAGAAGAAGAATATTAAAGCCTAACTTAGTTGAAAAATTTTAGGACACTATTATCAGTGGCAATAGTTATAACGTTTCCGTGAGTTTTTAAAATTGTTTCGGTTTCAAACCAAAAGTGTTTCCAAAATAGTTTGCACAACAATTTTGAAAACTATAAACTCCCAGACTATACTTATGCCATTTTACTTTGTAAATCTGACAGCTCAGATTAGCCAACCCATGTGAGGGAAAAAATAAAAACCGCTAGGTGGTTATCTTAAGTTTATCCAGTGATATTTTTGTTTGCCTTTTTAGCTCGACCTACTACCCAACAAAATCTCAAGCTCTTATTGGCTCCTCTCCTGTTTTGTTTCTACCTTCTATTTTCCTCTCTGTCAAAAGTTGATTCTAATTGTAAGACCACTGCAGTTCCAAGCAATTTACTGAGTAGGAAAGTGATTGCATTCCATGAAGCATATCAACATCAACTATTTTACTAACACCTTTATAAGATGTCCTTTATGTTTATAAATGGGAAATCATTTGTTAAATAAACTAAAAATTCCATTTTTAAGTTTCAAACAAATAATATTCAAACTCTGTATCCAGACTAATGTCATGAGAGCTTTTTATGGATTACTTCCTTAAAAAACAGAAGATAAGCATAAAAAAATGAAGAAATTTTATGATGTCAGACATATTAATATTGAATACATTTATTTTTAGAAGTAATAAAGATAAGAAAAAGAAACAGTGTAAGATCCCAGCTGCCTGCATCAACTACCACAAACAAAATGCATGTATGAGTCATAGTAAATACTCATATTATAATTAGTTCTCGAAATATGAAATGACTCGATAAAATCAATAAGCTTGGAATTTTCAGTATTTCTATTAACACTTGATAGATGAGAACAATTATTTGGAGGAATAACAATTTAATGCATAAAGCAAGTGTGATAAAATTGAAATAATGATATATTAAAGCTATGATAAAAATGTAGTGGCGAAATTTTTCAACAAAGCAGAAATTTTTAGGCGGTTAAGGTCGTAAAAAATTAAAAATAATTTAAAAAAGGGGGCCAGGGCGACAAATTCCGTCACCTCCTAAGAATAAACAGGATTGCTTATCTCACTCTCGCGAGTCAATAAAAAGGGTCCCCCATATCAGGCCTTGTGTAAACACCAGCCGCATATGAATGAATTCTACTTGTAATATAGTGTCAATAAAGTAAACTCGTACATTGAGTAATGCTAAATATGGAAATGCAGCAAAAATGACAGTAAAATTGTAAACAGGTGTACAAATACCACCCACCAGCTCTGGTCGACTTCGCCATTGTCTTGAACCGTCTGATGTTCGGCCACTGAAAAGCCGAAAAATGAGTCGGGATGTCCTCTTTTAATAATAGGAAGTCTTACTTCAAGATTAAAACTATTTACAGAAAATAAAAGCGATAAAAACGGTACAAAACATAAAGTATTCATAGCGAAAATAACATGATACACAAAGGCACGAAAGGGAGGAGAACAAAACTACTGGCTAACTGACTCCCTTAAACACAACAGTGGGCGTTGGGCGTTCCAAAAGTCAAGAACTTAAGGAATAATTCGGAACCAATAACATGTTTTCATTCAAGGTCATTTACAAAATAATGTATTGTGATTAGTCAAACTTATCCACTACTGTTGTTATCTCACCGATTGAACATCTCAAACATCAGGATATTGGTGGTTTTGGAACTCCATACAATACACAATCGAATGCTCATTACATTTTATTCCAAAAAAAAAAAAAATTTAAAAGGATGTAATGGAAGCATATGAATGAGCGGTGTTCTCTTAAGCAATATAAATATATGTATAACGAAATTAATAGTCTTAGTTTAGTTTAGTTAAATTAAATCATAAAAAAATAATATAAATTTAAGCTAGGGACAATCTATACATTAATTTAACTGTCAAATTCGAATTGGTCCTCCCCCCCCCCTCATTGTTTCGGAATAAAATATTCTTTTAAAATTTAATAAATTATGTTTTTTAAATATTGATCAAATTTATGCTTATTACCCTTTAAAAATATATTTGCACAGCTGATGAGCCACCTGGAGTCATCCATTAAGTGTATAATAATCAAATCCCATTGATTAAGCCGAAAGCCGTTCTCGGGCTGTTGCTCAAGCATTATATAAAGAACCTTACTTGACTTTAACAAACATTATATGTTGTTGGGTTATGTTATATGTTGTTCCTCCCCCCCCCCCCCCCCCCC
>KZ651046.1:905730-942096 GCA_001010745.2 Gerris buenoi
ACACACACACACATATATATATATATATATTATTTTATTCTTGAGATTACCTAAGATATTCCATAGATCTGGTAGTAACAAGAGGTTTATGAGGATAATACAGTACGTGAGCAAGTGTGTCCATCCGAACGTGATAATTAGTGATATAAACGCCCATAGCT
Source organism: Gerris buenoi (assembly GCA_001010745.2). NCBI lineage: Eukaryota > Metazoa > Arthropoda > Insecta > Hemiptera > Gerridae > Gerris > Gerris buenoi. Next base: position 905,892 of record KZ651046.1, read on the forward strand.
TGTTTACCCATAGCACTCTGTAAAAATAAATAAATACAGATTAATGGCACGATATTGAAAATATATCCAAATGTGCATTGTACACATGTATAATGTGTAAGCGTACACATGTATGCGTGAAAATTATAATTGCTTTCTCGAAAAACATGAACATAACTCTACATAGCTGTTAATTTTAATTAATTTAATAAAATAATTATTTGAATATACTGCTAGCTTAATTATTATAACACTAACATCTTGGAACATAAGGTATTTATTGGAAAAGCTAGATTACCATGATATCAAAACATTCATTTAATTTCCAAGATAGAGGAAATTAAGAAGGGATATATTACCAATGAACACATAGAAAAATATGGGGAAGTAGTTTTATAATCCTTCCTTTAATCAACACAAAGTTATTAATCAAGCCACAAAAGACAAATATCTAAGTGAATCAAATTAATACATACTTGATAAGTATTCCTAGGTGATTGGTTGTGATCAGGAAACGGAATAATAGAAGCGCAGACACCCAATATCATAGCAGGATGGATTTCACAATGTGTGTAGGTAGTACAGTAAGCATATTCTTTGTCAATTCTCAGATCGTCAGGTGAAATGGCTATCATGGTTGTTTCTTCTTCTAGGGTATCAATATACTCTACCACTCCGCTACTCACCAATACTTGCCAACTGAAACATTTTTTGTATTATAAATTACAAATGATAATAGAGTTTTTCATTAACTAGAAATTATTTATTTCCGAGTTTTGAGGGGATAGCACCCCAAATTTGGAGGTAAAATTAATTCCTTAATTTCATCTCAGAGAATATTTTTTCTGAACATATCTGCCAAATTTAATTGAAACTAGTCCAATAGTTCAAGCTGCACACGCCTTCCATACTACAGACAGCAGACATATATTCAAAACACCTTTTCAGACTCTGGGGACCTCAAAATGAGTAAATCCATCACAATACTTTCACTTTATACGTATAGTGCGTACATGAGAAAGTAAAAATGAGAAGCTTACCCATAATTGTTGTATTCTCTCTCCTTGAGATTATCAATGTGGCGTTTCTTCAGAAGTAGCTGACCATTCTCAACAATAAGTAGAGGTCTACAGATCCTACCAGCATCAGTGTAGATACGAATCTCTCTGTCTCGGATATCTCTTACGATGGATACTTCACTTACAATGATGTCCATCTGACGTCTTAGCTTCCTTAGTGTACCCATCAACTGTTCTGGATCTCTATGGATACCGACCTAGAGACAAAAAGAAGTTAGAACATAAAAATAATTTTAGGTTTTTAGTTATACATAATATAGGTTTTGGTACATTTAACACCCATTGTTGGATGCATCTTTAGAGAATGGAAAAATAATAAATTTAAAAAGTAAATCACTATGTATTACCCAGCATCCATTGACAAAAATCTTAGTTGCGTCTGCAATAGCTGAAGGAGCAATTTCTTCTAAGTTTTCCATAGACCACTCCTCCAAGAACTCAAGGATGGGTGAAGGTTGACTTCCGACAGATATGTAAGCCATCAAAGCAAGGTTCTTTACTAGACCTACAGCAGCTCCTTCAGGAGTCTCGGCAGGACATATCATACCTGTAAATAAATACGTGTATTAATTCAAATGCAAAAAAATTGAGGTTTTTGCACAAGAAAGTTAAAATCATACACCTTCTGTAGTATTGCCTATTTGCACATCTCAGTAAAAAAAAGACGAAATAAGGGAGCAATTTTGCATTAGAGCTATTTACCAACAGAAATTAATACCAAATAGAAATTAAATACTCAAGCAGAGAATAAATAAGAAAATTTACCCCATAGAGTGTTGTGAAGTTGACGAGGTTTGGCTAATTTACCATCTCTTCCAATAGGAGAGTTGACTCTCCTGAGATGTGACAATGTAGAAGCAAACGTTAATCTGTTCAATACCTAAACAAACAACATCAAGTATAATTTTTATTGTTAAAACAGCTATATGTTCTATTAGGGAACCCGTCTAATCTAATTGAACACAGGATTAATACTTTAAGCTTTACACATACTTTTACATATAACATGTTATTAAATTAATAAAAATAAATACCTGAGATACACCAGCTCTAGCTTGATGTGCTTTTTTCTGATCACCCCAGTTACCAGTAGCTAATGAATATCTGAGTCCATCAGTAATAATCTTTGTCTTTATAGCTAATTCCATGTTGAAGTCTTTACCTCTGTCAATGAACTTCTGAGCGTACATTCGTACTTCCTTCATTAAATTTTTAAACAACCTATAAAAGATTATGATTATATATGAAGATTAGTGAAATTCAAAATGTTCAACAAATAAAATAATGCTTCTTTCTAATAAGAAAAAAAATGACATCTTAACAAATAGTCAACAGAGAACTTGATTTTACTGCCTTTTAGTTTTTTCTTTTTCTTTTTTCCTTTTCTGCCATTTCAACTACTGTTTCCAGGTAGTGTTTACTCCTCCTTTAGAATTAAGGTGAACTCCACCATGTACATAGACAAACATTATAACTAATAAGTATTCATTAGGAGTAATAATGAAACACAGTTATAACTTACCCTCTAAACAAGAAAGCAAGCAATGGTCCAGCCAAATCAAGTCTTTTGTTTCCGTAGTGATCTCTGTCATCCAGTTCTCTTCGTCCAAGTGCAGCTAACAGTAAACGATGAACCATATAACTAAAACCAAACAAAATACAGGATTGATATCAGATAAAGACAACATAATATCATAAGAATGTTTGTTACTTCTATCCCCAGCTTTACCATATTTTAACAAAAACTAATTCTTGCTAATTCTTAAGGACAATTTAATTGACTGCCTCTAACCACTTATAAGTCGAAAAATTAAGGTAAAATTGACGTAATTTTTATTTCAAATAATAACGTAATTTATAATAACGACATAATTTTTTAAATATTAGTTATAAAAGAGGTGTGAACCATGAAGTGACGAACTATCTCTCCTCAATATTTCTATTAAGATGAAGTTGGCTTTTAACAGAAAGTTAACAACAGTGCTAAAGAAATGAGAATTGGGGTCATAAGTTAGAGGATGTAGGAGGAATCATGCACCTGTTAGTTTAGACTACAATCATACATTTTTTGGGTTTGAAAAATTCTAAAATCAAGAACAGAAAAGTATTTTCTACTGGTATAGCATTAAAAAAACACTACTGATTCTCTACAAATAGGTTAATTTGAAATAACAAATTACCCAAGGAAATAAGCCTTCTTAGTTTCACAGAAATCAGATACACCAACATGAGGTAACATTTCCTTTTGTAAGATTTCCCTAGCGTATTTAACTCGCTTCTCTTTAGTGACACCAGGACGAGCACCTCTGGCACCAATAAAATTCAAAGCCACATTCTGTTCCTGGATTACAAAAGCTTCATCTAGAGAGGGTTTTACCTAAAACAAAGAGTAGAATATGATAGTGTTTCATTTTTAAATCAATTTAAATCTGAATTTGAAAAATTAAAAGCAAGTAGAAATTCATACCATTTCCATCATTTCTGGGTCGTCGAAATCATAAATGATGTGTTCCAAAATATCTCTGTCAGCTACAAAACCAAGAGCCCTGAATACAATCATAATGGGAATTTCTTGTTTGACATAAGGTAAGACTGCGATAATCCTTTGACCAATAGCCGATTTTTTTATACTCTGAAAAAAATTATTAAACACAAAAAAATTAGAACAAGACGAAAGAAATATGGAGTTGAAAGTAGAATATAAAATTGTAGAGCAAATTAATTTCAGTGGCACAGGGTATAATATGATGCATGATATTTATCAAGCATGAGGACTAAGTGGTCAAAACATGACAATTTTCAAGTAAACTTAGCTTTACTAAAATAATAAAAATAAACATCATAAAATAATAACTACATGATATATAATTTAATAGCATGAAACTGATAGCATTTAAAATATTTTTGGTACAGAAAGGTTTTACGTTGCTGTTTTAAGACTTAATAATAAACTGAAGTAAGAATTTTAAAATTAAAGCCAAAGAGGAAATCATGAATATGTGCACTAAAAAGAATTGTTGCAAAAATGGGAAGAATATACCTTTATTGCCCTTTCAACTTTTGACACCTGACTATAATTTAAAGTATCTTTTGAGAAATAGAATTTAAAATGTAAGGTATTACTTAAAATTTGTAATTTTTAGTTTTATTTACCTGTCCACCTCTAGCCATCATGTTAACCCAAAGAGTTGAAGTGGGTCTAGAAGAATGTTCTAAACACGATCTGATTTCAGCCTTATAAGCATACTTTCCATCTTTCATGCTGAAAACATAAACAGTGTTGGTGGCCATCTTCTCCTGAGCAATAAGCACCTAAAACAAAATTTAAAAAAAAAAACAATTAAAAAATCTAAAAGTAGACGCTTACCACCACTAGGTCTAAATTTGAACCACTAACTTTGATAGGTTCAATAACACAGATTCATAAGGTATGCAATATTTAATAATATAATATAACAATGCAAGAATCTAGGTAAATATCTCTAAATGTTTCAAAATAGGAGGAATTAAAAAATAATAATACCTTTTCAGAGCCGTTGATGATAAAATAACCACCAGGATCCAACGGACATTCGTTTAATTCAGTAAGATCACGATCTGTTAAACCGCTCAGCAAACAATATGTAGATCTTAACATAATGGGGATTTTACCTGCAAATAAAATTAATCAATTATACATAGAACTATCATAAACAAAATCGGTGCTTCTTTAGATTGTAACTCCCCTATGATTTTTAAGAAGCTAAACGTCTTTGACAAAATAACTATTAAGACAAGGGATTTTTAGTCTAATGTACTTTAGGATATAGGAATATCAAAATTCTGTTATTATAAGGGAAGTAACAGTCGAAAGAAGAACATTGCTTACACCTTCTTTAGACTATTTCTCTCCTCTGTTTTTTTATTTTTTTTTATTTTTATTTATTTTTTTATTATTATTATAAAAGGAGTAACAATCTAAAGAAGTGTCACAAAGTCTTCAATATTCACAAAGACCAAAAAAACTAACTGGGACTAAGTGTCAGATTGTTCTCTCGATTACAAAAGTGATTTGAAATGAAAATACAATGCGCCCTTTCATCTATAAATTGTTAAAATTACTGAGTTATCCTCAACACAACACAAATAATAGTAATCTTCAGAGTGTCAACAAGAATGCACTAAACAACAACCATTTATCATTAATTCTAAGCTCTAAAAAAATACCTATAAAAGATTTCTGATGTTGAGTCTCAACAGGATCTTCCCCATCTTTGATAACAGTTTTTAAAATATCAACATACAGAGGAGCAGAGTAAGTCAAATTCCTTAGCCTGGCTTCATTAGGCATCATAGGACTTGGAGAACCATCTTTCTCCCAGTGAGTAGGTTTGCTTAGATAGATCTGCTCAAACTTTAACAAGTAGCGAGTCTGGAACAAAGAATTTACACATATTTATACAGGGAATCTTATATCTACAATGTAAGAATTTCAAGAATGAAGAACTTCATTCTCTCATGTAGACTCGAAGAGTACTATGAGAGACTTTGACTCTGCTGATAATGGCGTTTAGCCGAAAACGGTCCAGTGATCCTCAGATCAGGCAAACATCGAGGGTAAGGATATCCTCATTTGATAACTTACGAACTTGTGGTAATAACGTAATATTTAACTTAATATACATTTAGGTTTCTTTAATAAATCTTTAGTTCTCACTTTATTAATGAGAAAATACAACTTAATAAATCGATGACATTTCTCACCGGTGTTTCAATTTCACCCGAAGTGTGCTGAGCTTCAGCCTGCAAATCTATCTGTGGTGAATCTTCCACAATTCTCTGGACAGACATCTGAATAAATTCATCGAATGAATCCAGCTGCTGCCTGACCAAACCTTTTTCATCAAAATATGCGTTGATAACGATCCAACAAGCTTCCTGCCACAACTCTGAGGAAATTTCCTCAGACTCCTCATCCTCATATTGATCTAAAACAATGGAAATCACACATGTTAGATGTTAGTAATTTAGTAAATTTCTTGTTTTTTTTGTTTGTTTTTTTAAATGCGAATGTTGACCCCATAATATTTTTAAACTTCCAACATTATGGTAGTCCTGAAAGTTCATTTGACAAAAGGAACTATTACATTAGTTCAAAATTAAGCAATATAAATTTTAATACATAAATGCTGAAGTCTACCCAATTTGGAACCTTAAAATACTAATAGACAAATATCCTCAACACTTGTTTATAAAAAATAAGTTTAATCTAAAGGATCATTTACTGCCGTTAATAGTCCACTTAAAATCTTTTTAGGTAGATTTTTCTGCTGCACATTAATACAAAGTGGATGAACATCTCAGAAGACTTTATTCATTTATTAGGATACAATACATTTATTCTTGTGACATTGCGGTAGAACTATAGAACATAGAGCCACTGCCTGGTATCTATTGATTGTTTGTCTAAAGGACATCACTTCTAACGGAGAGATATTCCTCTGTCTAAATAACTTTTTGCCAAATAAACATCACTTATAAGGTGATGCTTATCAATATTCGGTACTTTTTTACTTTAGCAACCCCCTTATATCCCTTTGTGTTAATAGTTATAGAAAAAGGAAAATTATACAGAGTGGCATATATCTAATCAACTATTTAGATAAAGGAATATGAAGTATAAAACTTCACCAGGAGTCTTAGTGTCTTAAAAAGATAAACACACAACATTAGTGACTTAGGTAGGGCATACTATTGTTTAGAACCAAGGGGGGCGCTAAAGTAAAAAGTGCCCAATAGGTATTCTATAGTTCAGCGCGTACTACTGACCATATCTAAATGTATTGCAAGCTCACAACTTTCTTAACTCTTAATGTGGTCAAATCTCTTCTCCTTAACGTGGTCAAACGAGTCTATGCTAAAAAGAGAAAAAATAACTGATTTGCTTTCCAATGACTTGGATAAAAAAGTCTATTGACATTATTTTAACTGATATCTAGTTCAATGACATTTGGCATCCAGCTATGTCTCTACTTCTTTTAATTTGAAGCAACTGTAAATAGGAATTAAAAATCTAATCCAGGCTTCAAAGATGATCCGTTACAGGTAAAACAGAGACTGCCAGATGCAAGAAACCGGTATTTTTCGCCAGATTTATCACCTCGAGGAAAACGACATATAGTGTACTAAAATAAATTCGGCGGTCTTGACAATACTAATTTTAAAATAAAATAATTACAGGTGCAATATTATCTTACCATCGTCCAAGTCATACATCTTAAATTAATAGGTTTTATAAAGCAACAAAAAAAACGAAAATATAGAAATAAACTTTAGACTAAATTACTCGCATAACCTTATTTTAAAACAACAACAAATTACTTTAAATTAACACACGAAGAGAATTCAAACAGATGGGAAAACAAAAATTAATTTAATACACAACATTATGAAAAACTTTTACGTCCCGCTTTCCCCTAGTCCAAGTATTCGTTTTCGTTTCCCTTGAAGGAAAAGCAACCTCTCAAATTTTATGCTCAAAAGACAAGCTGGGAAGCTGGGAAAAGAAAAACATTTATTAGGGAAATAAAGACCGCAGTGTTGCCAAAATAGATACAATTCTAGGGACTTATTTTCAAAAGAGAAAAAAAAAATCTGACTAAAATAAGATCTAAATAATGTACGCTTCTGAATAATTTGTCATTTCTTATTATCATTTGTAGGTTTCATTGTTTTTTTTTTTATCGCTCTTAAATGTAACAGGAGCATTCTCGTATCTCTCAAAAACTGATTTTTAATATGTGCTTAATCGGATTTCATTCATTTTAGTCATAATGTAAAGTGAAAACACGTAAAGTTCAAAAAGTAATTAACAGTGTAGTTACCTCCCGCCCTCAAATTATCAACAATGGGTGTTCATGAGTGTTTCCTGTTGCTAATTTATCAGTTTTAATTAGTTTTAATCAATTTTTTTATATTAATATTATCAGTAAATATTTGCAAACATGACTAAACTATCGAGGTGGGTGCCTAAGACAGATAAATCTCGCTATGGGATTGGTAAGTTTACCTACTTTTACTTTTATTGCTTACATGTAGTAACAGCTTATTGTTTTGACTCCACCTTATTTTTCTTAATCAGTTATAATCTTTATTAGACTAAAAATTGATTGATTAGTTAAATTACTAATCCTTTAGCTATGATAATTATAATATATGTCCTGTTTGATTCAGTTATGGACCATTTAAGATGTATGTTTATACAATAAACATGTTTTGTTAAGTTTGTCTGTGTTATTTTAATTTGATCATTTAAACTTATTTGATGTCTTAACTATCCTTCTTCCTCTTTTAATTATGAGAAAAATAAGTGTATAATTGATATATTTAATTCTAGTTAATTCAATGTAAACTTTTATCTTCAAATGTAGTGTTTGAAGTCTGCACATAATCGTCCTAGTAAATTACTTTATCATCTGGTTTTCAGGCTTTTCTGTATTTTAGCTTTAATTTTAGGACCTAGAGAGCAATTAATATGGTAACTAAATTCTTGCTAACTAAAAAATGGATTGTTATTGATGATGTGTATTGTTATTAAATAGAGATTTCCTCCTTTCATTCTAAATAATATTAATAATTGAGGTCTAACACTTTCAATTTATTTAATTCTTTTAACTTTAAAATAAACAAAAATACAGTCATATTTAACCACTATTATGATGTTCAAATAAGTATTTATTTTTTATAATTTTATGAACTCGTATTATTTGATGAAACATAATGTAATGAACTCTTTCATTGATCATGCTATTTGTCTCAACTGAGTTAATTTTTTTTAGTGGTATAAAAAATTTCTCACTTAATGATTTTATCTGAATTTATAGTGGCTTTGAATTGGTACATAATTTGTTATAAGGGTTAATATTATTTTTCGGCTTTATTTGTCTAAAGCCTTGTCCACACTAGTAGACATGTTGCGTGATTTTGGTCTCAGAAACATGTTTAGCCATTTGTCTAAAGCCTTGTCCACACTAGTAGACATGTTGCGTGATTTTGGTCTTAGAAACATGTCTAGCCATTTGTCTAAAGCCTTGTCCACACTAGTAGACATGTTGCGTGATTTTGGTCTCAGAAACATGTCTAGCCATTTGTCTAAAGCCTTGTCCACACTAGTAGACATGTTGCGTGATTTTGGTCTCAGAAACATGTCTAGCCATTTGTCTAAAGCCTTGTCCACACTAGTAGACATGTTGCGTGATTTTGGTCTTAGAAACATGTCTAGCCATTTGTCTATAGACATGGGCTAGACAAACGGTGTCTACTGTCTCGTTGCTTGACCAAAAATCGCATGTCTATGGTTTTCCATTCGAAATGGTAGACACGGTGCAACGGTAGTAATGTTCCGCAATGTGTCTACAACTGTGGACGCTAGACCTAGACAATAGACATGAGACTCTATGGAGGAGAGACTCTACGAGAGTCTATAGAGGAGTCTATAGACATGTTGCGCAACGTGCCTACTGGTGTGGACTAGGCTTTAGACCTACTCTGTGAGTATATCAACTGTTGCTAATCCACTTGCTGTCTAATAATATAAATCACACTTATTGAAATATTCAACTCTTTTTATTTAATCTCAATAATGTTAAGATATCATTAACGCTACTGATAAAATCAGTTTTGTGGTAGCTGCAATTATAGCTAGTCCAATTCTACAAACCATCCATAATGACAGCTCAAGCTGGACAACCTATGTGACGGAAAACATAAACCCACTAGGTTATCCTATGGGCTTCCTTCTCCAAGTGATGTATTTGTTTGCCTAGTTGGCCCAACCTACTAGATGTCAAAATCTGGAGTTCTCATTGGCTCCTGCTTCCCATTTTTTTTTCTAAACTCTTTCTTGGGCCTCATGTTCGATTGTGACTTATTATTGGACTTGTATTCTTAATAGTACTACGATTTTGATTGCACGTTTCTTCTCTTCAGCCCAAAACACATATATGTATATTGTTATGTTAAATTAAATTAGAAAATTACAGGGATTTGAAAGGACCTTTGGATTTTCCGTCCTTTACTCTGCCAAATAAGCTAAACCCAAGGACGATTTTTCCCCCTTTGAAGAAGACCATTAATAAGTCTTCTTCTTTCTTTTTTTTTTTTAATTAAACATTTTATCCCAAAGGATGCTAAATTCTGTTTTTTGTTTTTTTTTATTAAATGTTGCTTCCAATACTGTCCTAGTTTCTTCTAGAATAGCTTTTTTCCCAAACCAACAAAATGATTGTTTTATTTTTATCACTTTTGTTAAAAGTAAAAATGAATCGATAAATTTTGTTTCTTTATTCGATTCAACCATAAAATGAGGAGGAAAGTAAAAAAATAAATTTAAACCATGATAACTTAAAATTTTCTCTTTATTAATATTAGTTGTTAACAGGAATTAAGGAATAAAACAGTAGAAAAAAATTACAATAAAAGCAGTTACATTTCTTAGAGTACGTATGGATGAATACACTGTGATAAAAAGACATAAGATATGGTTTAAAAGGAACAGTTATTGTATGGGAGTATTTTATAACTGAACAACATACTTAAGAGTATCACCAACATTAACAACATCACCACTTGGTTGCTGTAATTTTATGGTGCCTGAATCAATGACAAATGTTGCCAAAGCATCTAGTTTGACGCATGTAGGTGATGCATGAAGTTGGCGAGGTCCAAGTTCTGGGTCATCAAAGCGCCAGAGTTCGGTTGCTTCACGGTTTCCTCCTAGCCTCCTAAAACAAGCATAGACATAGAATTTTTAATTTTTATAAGTTAGAAAAATATTTTATAATATTGGATCAACCTTTAGATTACTAATTATAGTCCAGTAGGCGCTATATTAAATTATTATAGAAGGAAAACACTTTTTTATTATTATTTTGAAATATTTAAATTTAGTCTCTCTTTAAGTAACTTAAAAACTCAAGTAAATAATTATCATTAAAAACTCTCTTTAAGTAAATAAAAAACGTTTTTTGGTGTTCCAGATTGATATCCATATCCATGTATGAAAAATTAATATATGTTTTCTAAATTTTTAATTATTTTATAGAATTTTTTCTCCAAAATCATAATAATTCTCCATTAATCATACATTTGAATCACCAACATAAAATTAGAATTTAACGGAAGTAATGATCAAACGGAATCAAATTTATCTTAAATAATCAAACTGATAAAAATTGCACTTCAACTTTATAAAGTTAAAAAGCCCTCTAATGACATTAGTATGACAAGGAATGAAATAAATAATATTAGACATGTTAAAACATAATGTGATAAGGTTCTTCCTTTATGAAGTGTAAAAGAAGATAAAGCAAAAAACATTTTTATTGAAAAAAAATTCCCCTGTTTGAATAACACAAGATAAGAAAAAGTGAAAAAAGTTTTGATTCTATAATTTATTTAAATTAAGTGTAGTTAAAAAGTACTTAAGACCACCTAGTAATTGAGATAATCTTCAAAATTATTTTTATTAACATAAAAAACAGTATATTTAAAAATTTCAGGGATTAAATTATTTCTTTAATTTATTACGATGGACCTCTATAATAATCTAACATCAATGATTCCAGCATATGGTTTAAGATGGTACTATATAATATTGATATAAATAGATAAAGTATATTCTTATCTACAAAGAATACATAATATCATAATGCTATACAAAAAAAAAAAAAAATCCAATAAAAAAAAAACACTGAATGCATGGTTTGTTTGTAAGCATGTTGGATGGCTTGTTTGTATGGCCTTTCAATTTAAATTATTCATTATTTAGAAGTTATTTTGATTTTATATTGTATCGTTATTTTTTTCACCTATAACTTATTTGAGGCTAGTTAATTTCTGACTAATGGGGTGGTAATGCCTCTTAAAAGATATATTGGGACCCCAGAGGGAGAACATTTTCTAAAAAGAGTTAAATGATGAATAAATGCTAGTTTTAAGACCTGTTTACCAAATTCTTTTTTTCCTTAGAAGTTACCATATTAGTAAATTTGTATTTAAGTTTTTGTAGATCATCTTAGGATGCCGACATAAAAAAAACATAGTGCGTATGATAAGCCTACGCTTCCAACATACATGGTTGACCATTCTTCACTCTAACATTAAAACAAACCTAATGTACACAAATGCTTTATGAAAATAAGTATGAAGTGCTTGGCATACCTTGCTACATTGTCAACTGTTTCTCCGTGTCTAATATGTATGTCCCTCTGAAATTTTCCGGAGCTAGGCTGAGGATTGATGAAGTGTAGACTAGGGCCGCTATACTCCTGGAACTCTATGAAAGGGCAACCGGGAGTTGTTTCCTCAACAATTTTCTCAGGTGCTCCAGTCTCATCTGTGAACCTAAACAAATAATAGATTAAAAATAAATTAAATATTTTAACATCACTTAGTTTTTCCCATTTATTTCTACAATAATAGCCATAGGGACATAGGAAATTAGNGAATTAATAAATAGCAATACTAGTATCTATAGTGAATTGAAGGAAATAATCTTTTTCATGTCATCTTTATCAAAAGAGGAATACGAACTTACATACAGGAAGTTTATTATTATTTTCTGTATCTATTATTAAAATCTAACAATCGTAGATAAAGTATGGTATGTAACTCGTACGAAAATGGCATTTTGCATTGCTCGTGTGGCTTTACTACCCTCGCTGTCGCCCGGGTGCAAACTCCACACTCGTACAATAATGGTTTTTTTTTTTTTTTTTTTTTTTTTTTTTTTTTTTTTTTTTTTTTACGCTTTTCGACCATTAAGTTAATGAATTAAAAAGATAATAAAAGAGTGACAGGCGATAAGCATATACACAATACATGAACTAAATAAGTAAAACAAGGTTTTAAAAAGATATCTTACCTAGTAATAACCTCCTGAAGATTAAGAGTTTCAATCAAATAGTCCAGATTATCCATTACTACTGTTTTCTCATCAAACTCCATACTAAGGTTAAGAGCTTGAAGACCCACATTTGCTACTTTCTCCTTTGTCATTTGTACGAATGGCATCACTCGTTTCATGTACTTCTTCAGCTCTGCCTTTTTGCCTAATTCAACTGAAATTGCTTTGTTATCAGGAATGTTAGGTTTGCAAGAGTCGTACATTGTTTTCAAAGTTGAAAGTACGCTTGCTTGCCACGGTGGGTAAGTTTTGGCTACCCAAACAATACCTATATCAGGCTGCTTTCTAACTTCAATTGTCTTACCCTTTTTGAAGTTCTTATAATTCCTTAATTGAATCCTAAAGGCATGAGCAGTTTCAATTAGATACTCGGAACTTTTTATTATTGTATTATCGATTTCTCCAACTTTAGGCCAAGTTGCATTTACGGCTAAACTTTTTTCATTTAATAGTGCAAATATATGCTCGGCTAAATGAGGACAAATTGGTGATATCAGTATACCCTGTACTCTGATGAATTCCCGAATCAGTTTTTTATTCATACAAACTTTTTGAGTAAATTCTCTGTACTTATCACGACATTTCTGTAATTCGAATACACCTGTTCTGAGTGCCTCTTTAAAGTTCATATTTTCATAATGTGCTTCGGTTTCTTGTATTTTCAAATTTATTTCACTTTGGAAAACCTTGTCGTGATATATATCAGGTTCTCCGGAACGTAACTTGATCTTGCCGGTGAGTATTTCTTTTACCCACTCGACAAAAGTGTAAAGTCGTAGAACACCGGAATCTGCTGAACTCTCTAAGAAATTTGCATCTTCAACTGAGTCGCCAGAATCGGCCAATGCGAGTCTTGTAGCATCTGCGCCGTATTTTATCAGCGATTCTCTAAGTGTCAAGAAATTTCCTTCGGATTTTGACATTTTAGCAGAATTCAGTAACAAATGACCGTTTGCTCTTACTCCTCTAGGCCACATTTGAGGTTCTTTGGACCACATAGCAGTGTGGCAGTAAAGGAAATAAGTTAAATGATTTTGGATCAAATCTTTTCCTGAGCACCTTAGATCTACCGGGTACCAATACCTAAATTCTTTTCTCATCTTATCTAAAGACTCCTTCTTAACTTTACAGTTCTTTGGATACTCTTTATCCAAGAATATGTAGTCCCATACTTCAGGAGTCATGTCCTTAGCAGATATATTTAACATGTTTTTATCAGTTCCAAATAGTGAATTGCCCTGTAAGAAATGAGCTATTGTGTAGTAAGCATTATATATAGTTGAATCCGATAGGGATTCTATAAGCCAAGACTCGTCCCAAGGTAGCCGAGTACCCAATCCATAGGTTCTAGAACAAGCATGCTCATGAAGCCAAGCCAAAGTTGCTTCAAAATTCTTCCTGACCTCATCATGGTAAGTGTTTAAATTTTTCAAACATAGTTCTGCTTGTTTCTTCCATTCAGTCTCACCGTAGTCCAAATACCACTGGTCACAAAGTGCAACTACACATTCTTCTCCTGATCGGGATACAATTAATTTCTCAGGTTCATAGTAGATTGCCGCTTGTTTTTTTTCAACAAGTAAATTTTGAATAGATTTCTTTACATCTTTAACCAGTTTTCCTTTATTTTCACCGACAAGAAGAACACCCTCGTAAAAACCTTTCAGGTATATTGTTTCCTTAGCTTGATTCAATTTTTCTTTATCGTTTTGGCTTTGTATTTTAAGATCTTCATAAAGTTTTACAGCTCCCAATTTCCCAAGTTCAGGTACGTCTATAATCTCTACAGGTTCAAACGGAAGCACCATTTCATCAGTTAAATTGTACTTTTCTCTCATAGGCTTTTTCTTTTTTAAATCAGTCAGTGCTGCATAATCATCGGGTGAGTCTGATGGCACACTAGTAACTATACCTGTTCCTTTATCTTCTTTAATATTTATCATCGGCAAAATGTAAACAAATTTATAAGATGTTAAAGGAGCTTCGACTTTAGATCCGATTATATCAGAACCCTTCAATTCAAATACCTTCTTAACTTCGCCATTGGTCTTTGTGAATTCCTGGTAAGACATGTTACGGGCAGCTCGAGATGTGGAAATGAAAATTTCTCCATTCTGAGTCTCAAAACCGATGTAATTCATGTCAGGCTGCACCCAACAGTTGGTTTGTCCATACATAGTTTCTGGTCGAAGAGTAGCAGCGACCAAAAACACATTTTTATTTTCAAATTTGCTAATTTTGGCAGGATAAGGTTTTAAAATTTTCATTTTTATCAATGTATACTCTTGAGGGCCTACACCTTCACCAGCCGATCTATCGTGATCCATACAAGGCTGCCCGTCCCGAGGAGAGAAAATTGTATAACGTTTACCAAACTTGATTTTACCCTCTTCGCGTAGCCTCAAAAACTGCCAGCGGACAAAGCTATCAAAGAATGGATTGACATTTGTTGTCAAAAAGCTCCTTCTCCAATCTACATGGATTCCAAATTCCTTCAAGTCATTAATAGCAATCGGCGGGAAATATTCAAGCCAATATTCAGCCTCGGCCATTTTCTTGATATCTTCTGGATCAATTCCAAGTGATACCATTATGTTATACTGATAAAGAGAAGTTCCGGCTTTAGCCACAGCTTTGCTCTTCTTTCCTTTGCTTTTGTCTACAGGAACGATATCTTTTATTTCCTCGATTTTTTCCTCTTCTTTAACTTCTTCTTCTGGGAACTCCGGTGGAAACCCGTACTGTTGAAGCTCTCTTTTAATCTTATCGGCACAGGCCTTAATTGGCATACCTGTACAATGAAAACCGAACGGGAAAAGGCCTTTTTTTCCTTTTAGCCGTTGATATCTTACGCCGAACTCGCATTTTGAAAGTGAAAATGCGTGTCCTAGATGCAACTTACCGTTCATATAAGGAAACGGAAAAGTGGTGAAGAACTTTCCTTGGTCGGGCTCATTTGGGCCCGGAGCGTTCACTTCGTACACTCTCTTCTCGTCCCATTTTACCTGCACTTGCTTTTCGATATCTTTTAAACTGGTCACTTTATAGTTTTTCACTTCGCCTTCCATTTTTTACCACGGTATTCCTCAAATCATGAAAAACACGCGTTACGCAAAATTGGTCTCTCCACTAAGAATTAATACTGTATTGAAATTCGATCGAATATTATTAAAACTAATGTCGAACTTACACTACCTAACAACTAAACACACTAAAAACAACTTCTAAAGGCCTATTTCGTGTCGATTCAGCTAATAAATTAAACAATATGCGTGAAAAATTAATGTAAATTGGCAGGCTGACAGTATAACCTTGATGCGTGTCAGTAACCTACCCTCGTAGAAGATCGCTTTCGAATTCTCAGCTCTCTTTATTATTACCTTTGCGTTGTGATCTGTGAACACGCATGTAATTTTCCGCCCGCTATTTTGTATTAGCGGTCATAACAATTGTATTATTTGAATACAATTTTCTTTTAGGTTGACCAAAGATTTTGTATAAAACAGTGTAACTATAAATGTATGTCTTTTGGACACACCTTTGGCTCTATTATCAAATTTTTCGTATGTTGCCTTTTATGAACAATTATTAGCTGTTGGTTACCAAATATAATTTAAAATATTTAGGAAATTAATTATTCAAATTAGTTTTCGATCCCAACGAGTTAAAGAGAGCTCAATATTGAAATAATTGCTGGATAATGCTGGAGAGATTATATCTGAGGATTAAAGTACTGAACTTCTATGAAAAATTTCATTATTAGTTATTCATAAGAGTTATTAGAAATGTTGCTTTTGACTTCCATCACTAGTCCCTTGTGAATGAACCTACATTGGGTTCGAAATAACAATATTTAAAACGTCTGTGATACAGTCTCTTCAAGAAAGTCTTGATTTATCAGACTCTTGCCCACATACTCCTCAGTAAAAAAAAAACAACCTATTATTTGCTACCTATCAAAGGAAACTTTATCAGGTTTCTTACCTTTACTTAGTATTAAGTGACTAGTATGCAACGTTATATGTGATTTTGATTTGTTTAATTATATATATATATTTTTTTTTATTATTAATTATTTCGTTATTTTTCTTATTTTTTTATTTTTTTTACAGTTATTTATAATTTCATGGCTCGAGGGGAGCATCGGCTACGGTTAAGCCTTGGAGAAACAGTCTACTTAATATCCGAGTGTGAAGATTGGTTCTACGGTTACTCAACCAGAAACAAATCAGTCATGGGCATCTTTCCAAAATCATACATACATCTTCTTAATGAGAAACATGTGCAATTATTAGGGTAAAGTATCACCATTATATTATTTATTTGTATACATTTAAATTGTGTTCCTTGGTTGTCATCATTCACAATTTGGAAGTAAAATACCCGGATTTGATTCCTGACAGGGCCCTAGAGGGGTTTTGAGGTATCGCAAATGAGATACCTCTCTCTGCCAAATTTACCTAGTAGTGTAAATATTGAAATATCATTGCCGACTTATAGTCTAACTTGAAGATATCTCAATCCATCTAAAATTAATAAGATGAAAGTTTTGTCTGCAAAATAATCAGAATTACCAAATTTTTGGATCCTTTTTTCATTTTATACATTCCAAAAACCGAATCCGGCCTTAACTTTTTTCCTGTATGTGTGTGTCTTTTGCCTTCAGTCTCGACTTTATTGGTGCAAAAGTGGCTGAATGACATCAATTATTTTTTTCTGCAAAGGTGTGTGCAAACATGTTGCCCATGTTGTATAGGCTTGATTTTATGGACAAATATTTAGTAGAACCAAAGTTATTAACAATTTTATATGAAAAATATTTTCATAACAATGCCGGATATTGATTTTACTATCAAAACAAATATTACGTATAACTCCCAAAGTTTTTAAGCTTGATTTGAAATTTGGATAAAAAAGCAATCCTTAAAATAGTTGTGCCACCTGGAAAAACATAAATTTATGATATCAGTAACCTGTTTTGGTGAGCCACCAGAAATTCATAAAAAAATTGAAACATTTTTCCAATTATAATGTTTATCGTTGATTATTAAACAATATGGATCCTACAGTCAGATTATCTTAAGTTTTGACTTTTGACAACACGTGAAAATCCGTGGGGAGTCAATAAGAAGTCAGGATTATGAATTCTAGAAGGTCGGGCCAACAAGGCAAACAAAAATTTCACTGGCCCCACCTCTCCTACAGGCCTAGTGGCTTTATTTTTTTCATCATTTAGGTTGGCCAATCTGGGTGTCAAAAGTCAAAACTTTAGATAATATGACTGTAGAACAATTAAATCTATTGGATATAAAATACTATACAGATATTTTTAGGTTTCAAAATTTAAGATATCTATTGGTTTTAACATCTCAAGATGCCTTGATAAATTTATTTATTTATCTGTTATTTTATGATCACGATTATAGGTAATATAAATTAACATTTTAGGAAAAAGATACATTTTTTCATAATCTGTATTTTATTTTGTTTCAGACCTAATGAGATTCTTTTTGTTCGATATCCACATATAGTTCAAGAAATTACATTCGTTCTTAAAGAATGGGGAGTCATCTGGAAAAATCTCTACATTGTTAGTATTTTTATTTAATTACTTGATACCCATAAACATTGAGACTTGTTATTAAAATTGGTGTCATTGTACAACTTGTCTCAACGTGTTAGATTTGACAATTACCAATTTTCAGGTTTGATAAACTTGTTTATGAAATCTTAACCCCTAAAATTAAAAGATTTTTATGGGCTGTGATGTTTTACAAACCAAGTTGGTCTGTTGATGCTAACATTAGTTTGTATCTGTCCTATGATTTATACATCTGTATTTATATTTATTCTGGCAACACTGTCCTTTAATTTTTTAAGTTTGAATCTAATTTTTTGTCAAACCTGTATTTTTAACTTTTTCATCTTCTTTATTTTCAAGTCATGTATATGAGACGCAACTATTGAAATTCCAAATAGGTTTTTCTAAAGCCACGCCCACCTCACCTCTCATTGGCCAACAGTTCCTGGCTTGCCTGTTGCCGCCAATATTTAAATGGAAATGTATCTTCTATGCTATGAGATCTGTGACGTTACTGTTGTTTTTTTTCTGATCCAATTTTTTTTTTAATTATACACCTCATATTCCTCAAAAATTAATAACAGTATGTATTTGTTTAATACTATAGTTATAGTACTAAACAAATTACGTATTATCCTTCTGTCAATCTTGAGTAACTGTTGAACACTAGTGTTTCAATTATTTTCAATTGTTATTCCTCTAAATTGCTTTGAAAAAATATTAATACTAAAGTATAGACTGCAAAAATAGACCTGATTATGCCTAGGATATGGCGAAATATTGCAAAGCAAATGTAATAAATTAATATAATTAAATATTAATTTTTTTCTTACATCCCTAAAGACATAAGAAAAAATATCATATCATTATCATCTAATTAAACACAAGATAGTTTTAAGTTATTCAAAATATGTTGATAACAGAGTTAATGTCTAAAAGAATCGATAAGGTAAATGCCTATGTTTAAATAATTAGTCAAAAACAAGTATATTNTTTGTCTGAGTTGTCTCGGACCGATTTTTTAATTATAAAAATAAATACTTTTTCAATAACTAATAAAACATATTTTTGTAAATTCACAAATTCAATTAACTGGTAAAATACAATACTTTAAAACACATTACTTCTCTCTGTCTCTACATAATAATAATAATAAACAATAAACGAAACAAATAACAATACAAATAAAAAAGTTGTCTTTCTCCTTCTCATTCTCATGATCTTTGCTTTTACCCAGTTTCAAGTTTCATCTCTCATGTAATGCGGGTCAAACTACCTTACATAATCATAACAATATCCATGTTCCATCCCAAATTAAATCGGCCAATTTTTACTCTGAGCTGAGTCTTACAAGCTACAAACTGAGGGTTCTTACGATTTGCTTAGGTCCTAGCAACAAATAAACAATTAGAACTACTTGACCTTTTGCAAGGTCGGTCGAGCCCTTTTTTGTGTTTAATTTGACTGGACTACGAGGAATACAAAAGTATTTTTTTGTAATATTGAAACTCTTTTACTTTATAAAAAAGATTTAAAAGTTCAGGTTAATTAGCAATAAAGACGATGTAACATTTTAATTTAAATACTGGTGGGAATAGGCAAGCTAGGAACAGTTGGCCAATGAGAGGTGAGGTGGGCGTGGCTTTAGAAAAACCTATTTAGAATTTCAATAGTTGCATATGAGACCCTTTACTCTTATATTGTGATAATTCTTAAAATTCCTTTAAATATTTTTAGGATTTTTTAAACAATTATGTGTAATTTTTTTTTTTTTAGATCAACAGTGAACATTTCAAAACAATAGAGAATAAAATGCAAGACTTAATGAGCTACAGGAAAAAAATAGTTTCCGGGACATTGCCTGTAGATGAACTTAAACAACTAAAGAGGCAGATTACTTCAAAAATAGACCTTGGAAATAGGTCTGTTGTAATTATTATTTTTTTATGATTCTATTTCTATTATTTACTATTTTTTTTTTTTATTCCGTGGGCTTTCAAACTTTTTTCACTTAGGTGGATCCATTGAACAAACCTGGGTTAGAAGCCTTGTTTCACCCCTGAATTTGTTATCTAATCATCAATCAGTTAGAGTTATCAAAACTTAAAAGTTTTAACCATGATTTTCCAGGTTGAAAGAAGGCATAGCTAACTTTTACCGGCAGCTTCGTATTTGTTCAAGCAATGCTGGGTGGACATTGGTCTGGGAATCAAACTCAGAGCTATGTGTTTAGAGGTGGTGGTCACCCATTTAACTACTGACCATGCCCGATGCTGCTTAACTTGATATTTGAGAGCCAACTACTCTCCCATACCAGCTACCTAGGCCCCCACTATTAATTATTGTTACACAGAAAAGGTTAAAAGGGAATAATAGTTACAATAGTTCAATTTTAACTTTTTACCAACTGTGTAAGCGTCATTTCAGACAGCAATAGATAGGTCATAAAAACCAAAACTACCAAGCGGTAATTGGTGCTCCTTCTGCCTCTCCTACGTTTGGTATGGGTTTCCCTTGCTGGACGCTACCTCCCTATCTGCCCCTGTTTTTGATCCCTTTTGAAAATGAAAGTTGTTTTTTGGGCCTATTTTTATTCCCAGAAGGGTCACATTTATTTTTGTTCTATATTGAATGAGTGCAGAGGTTTAAAAATTATTCTTGGACCAGTGGTGAGCTAATTTTGACGTATCATACGAATTTTGTTTGAATCTAACAAGTAGTTTTTAGGGTGTGGTGGTTTGCAGAAATGCTTTGATTTTTTTTTTTGGAATCAGGTTTTATTGAAATTAATTAAATATGTATTATGTTTAGGTTATTAGGGTTGGATATGGTTGTTAGGGATGAACATGGAAACATTCTAAATCCAGAGAAAACTTCTATCATACAACTTTATTGGCAACATCAGTTGGCTGCGGAGAGAATCAGCAAGCAACTTAATGTAACTTATTTTTATTTTTACTTCTTTAACAGATAGCACTATTAAAATTATAGTTAAACAATTGTATTAATTTATATTTAGCTGGAATCATTTTTTCATGAACAATTTTTCCATTACAAACTCCATAGAAAACTAACGGCTACAATAGTTTCTACTACTTAAAAAAATCTGCAATTTTTTAAAATTATTGTTGCTCTTACACTCTATAGAACTTCATCTGGGAAAGATCCAAATTCACTATTAATTGTCATCAGTGAAAGCAAAATATCTATATTTTGTTTTGCAGAGCTTTAGAATGTATAAATAACAGAATGTTCCGCACACCTCCATCCTAAATTAATTAGAAAAAAATAAACAAAACACTTAAATCACATTAAAGATTTTCATGTTATCTGTTGAAAGGAAAAGGAAGAAAACATTTAGTTCCCAGAGCTTGATCTTTCAACCTCAGGTTTTTGTACCTGAATTTAGTTTTTGATGGTAGTGGACATTTTCACTTTTTAGTAACAATTTTTAAATAAAAACAAAAAAACAACTATGATAATACATAAAGTAAAAATATAGTATAATATTAAAGATTCATTGTATTCGTTGTAGCTACTTATTCTTTTAGCCATACATTTTGGTAAAACAATCACCATTTCTTTCCCCATATTTCTGTTTCGAGTAAATCTCTGCTAAGCCTCTTCACCGCACCTTTTTCATCCAATATCCAATTGTCGCAGAGGTTTTCCTTTGCTTCTCTTTTTCTCCCAAGGGAACCAATTCAACTTTCTTGGTTCATCTACCATCTACCTTCGGTAGTTCTTAACCGATTATGGAAATATGTCCAGTCCATTTCCATTTGCTCTTCAGCATAAGTTCCATCCATTCTCCTAACCATCCATTCCCGATTCTTTTCTAATCCTAATTCTTCTTCTATCTAATTATAATTCTATTTCTATTTCTATTCTAATTCTTCTTTTTATCTTAATTAACTTTCACAAACGAACTTAGTCTTAGCACTGATAAAAGGAATAAACCTTTTAATGTTTGTTTTTTACTTTCTCATATAAAGAGAAAGTATTGTGATGGTGCGAAAATTCGATTTTGAGATATTGATGGATTTACACGTTTTGAGGTCCCCTGAGTCCAAAAANATATAATATATAATGAATCAGGTAATATTTGTGTAAATTTGATACATTTCTGTATCATTTGCAGGACCTTGGCACAAGGGACATTTCTCGGGGTAAGGTGTACTTTGTCTGCTACGTGGTTAGAGTCGGAAGTATGGACAAAGGTAAAATGTCAGAACAGTGCTCAACTCCTTCCTCAACTGGTCCAGGAACAAGCCAGAATCAAGGAGTGGAACCAGTTAGGAGACCTTACGGAGTTTGTGCTCTCGATATATCTTCTTACTTTAATCAAACATCATCATTAGACCTAGATGCTATAATTGATGATATCAAACATTTTGTTCCTTTTGTACAGTAAGTATAGTAGTTTAATAATTCAATGAATGATTAAGTATTTGCAGTTTTGTTAGTTTGTTTAACATAATAATTTTTGTAGCATTTGCTGTTGCCAATAATTTTATTTGTTTACTTGAGCATTAATTGTAATGTTTTTGAGAACGTTAACTTATTAAACTAATAATGTTTAGATGTGAAAAGGAGTCAAATTTGGAAGGCACTTTGAGAAAGATCCTGACGGTGAAAGAACTCTCACAAAAAGAACACAAAAACCAAGGACTATATGTCTCGTTTAAGATGCTGCACACTGCTATTAATCAAGTATGTTAAGGGTTAGATAAAATAATAAGTAGAATAGGTCTAGAATAGCTTTCTTTACAAGCTATGAAAAAATTCCTTAAAAACTCCTAGATTGTGTTTATTGTAAAGGGTGACCTAAAATTAACACAAGATTTGTATTTGCCGCTATTTTTGCTGTAAATTGTTAGCAACCCTGAAAAGAAAACAATTTGACAGCTGAGAGTTCAGGGTTAGTAAAAATGGAGCATTACGTGATACAACAACGTGTATTCAATATTGATTATGATTTGACACGGTAAATTTATTTAATTTAATTCAACTTATTTTATTTATTTAACCCTCTAGTTCGTGTGATTTAACACCATTAGATTTCATTTTAGGGGGTTATTTGAAGTCAAAGGTCTATGTCTACAAGCCCACAACCACCCTTGTATTACAGGAGGAAATTAAATGCTGCATCAACGAAATTCAGCCAAATATATGTAGAACGGTCTTGGAAAATTTCGATAAAAGAGTGTGAATGTGCCAGCAAAACCGCAGAGGCCATTTGTCCGATGTTGAATTCCATAAATTTTATGTACTTTATGCTTGAATAAAAAAATAACAATCTAAAAACTAAGAACTGTGCTTTCTATTTAAATCAAATATTGCGTTAATTTTGGGACACCCTTTATTATATATATTTATTTTCTATTGCGTTCACTTAATCATTTTCTAATGTTTTCTTTTTATCTTGCCCTCTTTTAATCTTTTAATATGTAACGTTAAATATGTATTATTCACTACAGGTAAGAGAGGAGAACCGGCACTTACTGGTTGGTCAGATGACAGTTGCAAGGAAGATGGGTTTCCCTGAGGTAATTCTACCTGGAGATGTAAGAAATGATCTCTATCTAACACTGCACTCAGGTGAATTTTCCAAGGGATCCAAGTCAACAGATAAGAATGTTCAAATTACTGTTACTGTCTGCACTGACACCGGACAAGTACTTCAGGTATTATATTTCTTACCAAAGATGTCGTCCAATCTTTATTGGGTTATGTATGTCAGTTAAATAGTAAACACTATACATTTAAATAAAACCGTTGTATAAAATTTGTCACAATTTAAACAATTTACTGCAAAGGTCTTTCAACTATTCCCTTAATAGATGACCTCTTTAATTTAGAGTAATATTTGATGACTTACTAACCTATTAAGTGACAAACTACCATCAACTTGATTACTGTTCTACCAACTAATTGCGTACTCAGGATCATAAAAATCACATTGGTCCACCAAAGAGGGCAGGACATGGCCACTCTCCACAGGTTTGTCTTTTTCAAATGCCTATTGCCAAGCTATGTCCCGCAGATGAACTTAGCTGAACACGACATATTCTTAAAAGGCAACAAAGGTTTACCTATATACAAAATTCTAGCGTGATTTAAGTCAGACACTTTTTTGCACTCTATCTCCTGGACTATAACAGTATAAACCACTCCCTATAACGGGCAGCATCTTCTGGTTGAGTAACAACAAGATAAAGTTGGATGGTTGCTTCAGCATTGAACAAGTGGTTGATACAAATTTACATCACATGCTTAACATCCCTCTTGATGCTTATACTAGTGAAAGCAATTACATCATGCTTTAACTCCTTTGTGTTTTACTAGAAAACAAAAAGATTTATGACAGATCAACCTTCGATTGTATGGATAAGGTTATAGCCATTCTCCAGTACCTTTATGTGTCTTCTTGCCAACAACTTGTAATTACTATTAATGACTTTATTAATTGGAGTTAATTTTGCATTTATTTTTACAGAATATAATATTGTTTTTGTTTTCAGAGAGTGATGGAGAGTGGTCGACAGGATGGATCGGAGTATAACTCAGTAGTGTATTACCACGAAGACAAACCCCGTTGGGCTGAAACCTGTAAGATTACTGTGCCAATTGATGACTTCAAGCTCTCACATCTTAAGTTCACTTTCAGACACAGGTGCTCGGAATAAGATACTGTGAAAAACTGTCTCTTTACAAAAATTGGTTGATGTAGCGTATATGGGGCATCATGTATAGCAATGGAAAAACTGGCACATTAAAATTAATGTTTTATCTGCAAATTGATCAGAAATGCACCAGTTATGAATACTTCTTCGTATTATACGTTTTCTACTTATTCATTTTACATCTTCAGTCCTCTAGTTTGAGGCACAGCTGTATACAGGTGGATTGTTTGAATCACAACACTCCGATCATTTGGTTTGCACGCTAAGCCTAACTGGTCCTAAATCATCTGAAGAAACCACGCTTACAGAATATGCTTCGAAGCAAGGCTTAAATATCCCTGCCAGTCGGATTAAGTGGGATTCCTCCGGCCAAGAAAAGCTGATAACTCACCTCTCCTCAACACCGGCATTATACTTCCACTCCGCTGATGTAAACAATCTAAGTACAAATCTTATCAACACTATACTTGATGCTTCGAGACAGTCTGGACTGTTGAAAGCCCATAACCCAGCAGTTACAAATAAGGAACCGGATAAAAAACCCTGGAGGACAGGGGAATGTAGACAGTTAAAAAGGCAAATTCGGAAAAAATTAAGATACTGCCGTTCTCATGGGTACCCTGAAAAGGATATATCAGAATATATAAGCCTGAAAAAAACTCTAAAAAATCTAATTAACTCATTAAAAAAACTTTACCAAAATACCATTTTGCACTCATTAGCTGATGTAAAAAGCACAGGTGAATTCTGGAAGACAATTAAAAAACTATCGTTTAAATGTCATGCACATAACGAGTTAGACCTACAATCTTGGTTCGATTATTTCTCAGAGATCTACCCTTTACGAGCAAATACTTTTGACTTTATAACTTATTCCAATCCCAGCAATACTTCTCTAGATAAAGAAATATCATTACAGGAAGTTATTGACTCTATCAACAAACTCAAAAACAATAAGTCTCCTGGGCCTGACTTAATACCAGCGGAAATTTGGAAATGCTTACCTCCGCCATGGATTCACTACGTACAGAACATGTTCAACAAGATTCTTGATACAGAATGCGTGCCTCAAAATTGGTGCGAATCTCTTATCAGTTTAGTCCATAAAAAGGGGGACAAACGAACACACTCCAACTACAGACCAATAGCATTGTTAAACGTCATTACTAAAATTTTCACGAATATCTTAACCGTCAGGATTAATGACTGGGCTGAGTGTAATAATAAGCTTCCGAAGGAGCAAGCTGGGTTCCGAAGAAACATGGGCTGTGTTCACCATATTTTCACCTTAGCCTCCATTACTCAGATCTTCACCCGCAGGAAAGGAAGCTACGTTTTTGCCATTTTTGTCGATCTAAGACGTGCCTTCGACTCTATATCTCACAGAAAACTTTGGCCAAAATTAGCGGCTATAGGTGTCAGCAAAAAAATTATTACAACACTTCAGAGTCTCTACAGTCAGGCAACAATAAAACTAAAAGTAAGAAACGAACTCTCAAACCCTATTGACCTGACTGAAGGCGTGTTACAAGGAGACCCCTTAAGCCCATTACTGTTTATCCTATACTTATCGGACATCGTCTCCTTCTTCAAGGAACAAGGTGCTAGAGGGTTTTCGCTGGACAACGCTTACGAGTTGTTTATACTCCTTTTCGCGGATGACCTGGTAATCTTAGCTGATTCATGGCATGACGTCCAAACAAAGCTTAAAATACTGTCAAAATACTGCGAACTTAACTCTCTGGTAGTTAATACCGATAAGACCAAAATCCTCCCGTTCCACAAATCACCTCACCAATCCCACTTCAAGCCATCTTTCATGGGAAAAAATAAAATAGAATATACAAAGAATTATACTTATCTTGGTGTAAATTTTTCAAGCACAACAAAATTCACACAATGTTGCAAAGATATGAAAAGAAAAGCCACTCAAGCTTCCTATCGAGTGCAAGACTTACTGAAATCATCCAAATCCGATGCTTTCGTCACTAAGCAGCAGCTTTTCACTTCTATTATTAGCTCTACGCTACTCTATGGATCCGAGGTGTGGGCGCTGAGACATCTACACAACATTGAATCTGTGCAGGCAACGTATTACAAACGTCTATTTAATCTCTCATGGAATACGCCAAACCATTTCATTCGACTTGAACTCAACCTCTCTCCATTAAGCACAGATGTCCTTAAGAGGACACTGAGGTGGCTTCAGGGCGTATTGAACAAGCCCGAAGACGACATCACCAGGCTATGTCTGACTATCCTCAAAAGGCTGGATAAAAGCCCTAACAATAAAGCCGAGTATAACTGGTACACGCAACTCAAACAACATCTGACAACAGTAGGTCTAGGAATCCATCTCGATCAAGAAAATGGCAGCATTGCGAGTACTTTTATTAAAAATGCCATAGAAGCATGGTCTAACCACAGTCTCTCTCTGGATGTGGAGTCGTGCTTATTATCTTCTTATAATCCCTTGTATAGACTTATAAGCTCGCTTGGCCTAGGCGAAGAATATGCCCTAAAAAGAATATCCATCCACAAGTTGAGAGTTATAATGCAACTAAGATTATGCAACAAAGAAAAAATAAAGATCTTTCATATGGGAAATAAGTATGAAATAAATTCTACAGATATGTGCTCTATATGCAATCTTCATCAGGAGGAAACCCTATATCATTTCATGTTTATTTGCCCCCACTACGAACCATTCCGCAAGCACTATATTGAAAAACATAAGCTCAATCCTTTTGACGAAAAAGATGCTATAACTCATTTACTAGAAGAGCCCACCGTAGACAAAATCAACAGCATTTATTATTTTACCATAGGAGCCCTAAAAACAAGATCTTTTTTACTCAATGAATAATAAAAATTCAACTTATAAGTCTACCGAAGAATAAAATAATAAAATGCTTAAAAAAATAAATATAATTGGACATTTTCAAATTATAGCATAATTTTTATATTCACTCTAAAAGAAATATTATTTATTTTATGTAGAAAGATTGTAATCAATTTATTTCATTTCCAATTAACTGAGCAAAGTTCTTTTTCTTTATTAAAAAAAAACTAAATTAATAAAAAAAATGTAAATAGTATAAATGTAAATAAAAAATAACAGAATATATATGTATTTTACTGTATATGTATGTATGTGTGTATGTATGTACCTACATATACATGTTTTTGTTTAGAAGAATCGATTTAATTATTTATTTATGTATCATATCAGGAATGTATGTGGCTTATTATTATGCACTTATGTAAACATGCGTACTCCTATTTGTACGGTTTGTAACAACCAAACACAAATATAAACATATTCTATTCTATTCTATTCTATTCTTCAGTCCTCTAGTTTGAGGCACAGCTGTATACAGGTGGATTGTTTGAATCTTGGGCATTTGTATCTGTCGTAGATTAATTAGGCCTCAATGTAGCAAATCTGGTTTTTGAGAGAGCATAAAATGAAAAAGAAAGAATCCATTAATAATCCATTTTTGCTAATATTAAAGAAACACTTAAATTATATATGCATTAAATTATATATGCATTAGTCAGTTTTTCCATTTCTATATGCTACATCAACCCAAAAATTGTATTTCTTTAAAATCTAAATTATAGTATTATTTTAAACTTTTAACAGCTTGTCACATACACATTATACTATTTATAATTATTTTATAATTAAAACTAAATATGAATTAATGTTTCAGGTCTTCAAATGAAACCAAGGACAGAAATGAGAAACCATTTGCTATTTCCTATGTGAGGTTGATGCAGGGTGATGGCACAACTCTACCTGATCAGCTCCATGAACTGCTAGTCTATAAAGTATGTTGTTTTCTCTTATTTTATTGAGGCATTAAAGAATAAGTGATACATTGTGTTTTTTTCCAAAACAAAAATCAATTTAAAGATGATGAATTTATATTTTCTAAGGTCTTCGGTAACCAAACTATTGATAAAAGAAGTAATTTCAAATAAATTTAGCATTTATATGCTGTTGAGCCATTCCTTGAGATTACATTAAAAATAAGGATAAATAACATTCGAAGAAAAAATAACAGACTGTTATTTTTATTTTAGTATTTTAAAATCAGTGATTCTGCCTCTGATTCACAGTGTAATCAGCTTATTTCATAATAATAACGTTCTACCTTGGATGCATGTACATTCAGTAAAAGATCTTTTGTAGGCTAAAAAAGTTTTTCTTTAATTGTATGTTGTTGTAATGTTTGTTTTTTATTCTTTAGATTGACACAAAGAAGTATGATTGTCAAGACACTAGTTACCTGAACTTACCGTCAACCAAGCAAGAGCTGTTTGAGGCAGCTATGAAACCTGGACAGGGCTGCTTTAGCCTCAGTAGCAAGGACTCCTTTCTTATACAGACTTGCATCTGCTCGACAAAACTTACCCATAACGGTATCTTTCTCAACATATAATCTTATTTTCTTAGAATCAATTTTAAAATAGTCTGCGGTAGACTTTAAAAGTTTAATAAAAAAATAGATAAGTATTTTTAAAGCTATAGTTGTAAAGAAATTTATGTTTGTGCTAAGGTGGAAGAGAAAAAAATGAGCACAGAAGGTTGAAACTTATATGGGACCAACAATGTGCTAATTATTACCTACCATCCAAATTTAATTAAAATCAAACATGTAGTTATTAAGATTTTTTGGCTACAGAGCGACAGACACTGGACTCGTTTCCTGATGTCTGAAATGAGAGCCAAAAATTGTTTGTTCTTTAGAATAAGCTTGATAAGTTCTGAAGCAACCTTTATTTAACCAACATCAAACTAAAAGAAAATCTTTTGACTTGAGAACTTGAGGAATGCTTTTATGACTTTTTAATTAAGTGATAAACAACATAAGCATCTGAAACGCTATTACATATGATACTAATAGAAGAATGTGAATCAACATTTTTGTTTGTTTAGTTTATAAAATGAGGGCACTGTGTATAGATATTAAATTTATATTTAATGAAAATTAACTATGTGCTATGTTAGGGGACAATTAATGAATAGTTGGGTCATTTATACAATTCTGCAATTTTTGGTAAGTAATAACAAAACCAAACTTGTTTCAGTTGATTTGCTTGGCCTATTAAACTGGACTAGTATGCAGGGTAAATTGGATGATAATCTCAATGCCCTGATGAAAGTTAATGGAGAGGAGATAGTAAAGTTTCTTCAAGATGTCTTGGATTCTCTTTTTAACATACTCATGCAGAATACAGATTCTGATGTATATGATAAGATGGTCTTCAACTGTCTCGTAAGTTTATTACATTATTTTTCATATGTTTATTATATTAGTGTTAATGAATTCTAGTTTGGGGAATATGACCCAAGTGACGATAGAACTACACTGGGCTGCTTAAATATACATGAGAACAAATATTGGTCAGTTGCTCCAGATTATTACCACACCGAAAGAATTTCTTTTCCTTAAGTTGCAATACTGAACTGAACCCAACCGAACACCTTGAGGAATTGACTGGACACCCTAGAGGCCGACTAAACTTTCGGCTTTTTGGAAGTGTGATTCAACATATATTTTTATTTAACTGTTTCACTTTGGAGGCCAATGTCACAAGTGAAAATATTTCAATTGAAACAACTACAATACAATTAACCAATTTAAATGTATTAGAATTTTATAAAACTTGTGTCTAAAGAATCTGCTTTAAAAAGCAAATAAGTTGTGTGTATCTAATAAAATACAAAAATTACTTGAGAATTCTCGGGGAACGAATTCCAATATAATATTTATAATAAATCAACTGCACATCTAATGTCAATTGACAATTAAATTATATAAATATAAATAAATAAATAAATAAATATTTTATTCCAAAAGTAGTAAAAAATAACAAGGAACGTGTCAATATCAATAACATTAAAATAACTAGTAGGTACTAATAACTATCATATCAATAACATTAAAATAATATAGTATCAATAACATTAAAATAACTAGTAGGTATTAATAACTATCATAACAATAAAACAAATGATTAAAAAACATTATTAAAAAATTCTTTTNCCTGATAACCCCCCCCCCCCTTCTTTAGAGCTTTCCATACTCCCGAAACCCCTTGGAGGGTCAGATCCCCCAACCCCCCCTAGATGACACCTATAATCCGCCACTGTTTTTAAGATATGTTGGTTCACAAAAATTAACGTAAAACCGACCTTCGGTAAGCTCAAAAAGAATTTTTTGTTTTAAATAAGAATACTATAACAAATAGATCGAGTATGTAAAAATATGTAGGAATATTTGTTAAGAAACGTCGGGGAGGGGATATTTTTAGCCAATAAAAGCTCAAGAAGGGGGCGGCAAAAAATGGTCAGCCCTCAAGCGACCACAACGTAAATCCGGCTCTGTACTCACTATCCCTCTTCTTAATGAAATAGTGGACGAAAATGTGAAGGACTGTTGAAAATTTCACTCTTCTACCTAATCTTGTGTAGACATTAAGTGTTTAGCTTAAATCAAGAGAATCAGTCGCTTTAAGCGAGTAAAGAGCGAGTAAAGAGAAGAATTGCATTTTTCTAAATGCAGGAAGGCTGATAGTTCTACACATTTATCACATCATGTATTCTACACAGTAATAGTTAATGTGATAGTTGCTATTGTGCCTGCAACAATTGCATCAACTATCACCGTGTTAACGGGACTTAAGGAATGCAGTAGATTAATTAGATTACAGGTTTTCTACTGCCAGAGGCCATCACCTGTGAAGTCTCAGTATGGACTAGGAGTTAGTAGCTTAAGACAGTCATAGTAGTGAACTTGGCTCTCATTTTTGGATGATTTTACTCATGCTGAATTTTGTTTTTTATTTCAGCTACACATAATAAGCCTGATATCGGATCGGAAATACCAACATTTCCAGCCTGTTCTAGATGTCTACATCAAGGAGAGCTTCAGTGCTACTCTTGCTCACAAGTATTATCGTTTTTTACATTTTATTTTATTTTTACTACAATTTATTTTCAAAATACTGTCAATGATTTACTTTATCCCTTGTGGCATCTCCGTCACTGACAATTAGTGTATTACAGTTTAACTCTATTTGTTTTTGTTTTTTTACCTTTGTATAAATGTGTGGTTTAATTTTTGCTGACATTAAAATATATTCCTCTTTTTTTCACCCAACTCTATTAATTTATTTTTTGAAATTACTAAAGTTGATATCTTTGGTATTTTGTTATCAGGAAGTTAATAGCAGTGCTTAAGTCTCTTATTGATAATGCTAACACAACAGATCAGGGCGTTGGTGATATTCTTCTAAAAACCATGAAATCATTGCAGTATTGCATCAAGTTTATTGTTACATCGAGGCAGCTATATTCTAAGTGAGTTTAATTAATATAATGTATTTTTAGTTTTGAAGTAGATCTTATTATCAGTATGAAGGTACAATGACTTATCTCAGTCGATGACAGTTCTTCAGTGTTGTATCAAATTTATTGTAACATTGAGGCAGCTATATTCTAAGTGAGTTAAATTATTATAATGCATTTTTAGTTTAAAAGTAGATCTTATTATCAATATAAAGCTACAGTAGCTGTTCTTTAGTTATGGATTGCAGAGAAAGAGATTTCTAAAATAGAGAAAACAATGTTTTTACTGATATCTTACGTTCTGACATTACGATTTTAATAAAACTTCATATGTATCGTCTAAAGTACAACAGCCTGTTGTAGAAGCAAGCCAAAGGTTTTTGTTTTATGAAGTGATACATTTTATAATAGTTTAAATAGAGATGGCCGTGGTGTGTAAGTTAGGAAATAATGAAAAAGCACCCTTCTCCCCTCTACAGTCCCCCCCCCCCGGGGGGGCTACCTTTCTCCCCCCCCCCCTGGGGGAGGGTTTCTACCCTTCTCTCTCTAATACAATCATCAACTTTAACTACCAACTCACCATTATTAATTATTTGCTTAATATTAAATTTTTATTGTGTTACCTTCACTTCAATGTTAGAGCCAAACGATGCCTAGTTATTGTTTGTTTATGATCTATAATACTTTATTTTCAGACTGAACGAGGATGATAAAGATGATTTTGACCTAATGTTCACCGAGATGTTGGAGAGCATAGCCAGGATGATGTGCTACACTACAGATGCCACTTTAAGGGCCCAAGCTGGATGTCTTAAACACCTTCCTTCTACCATTCCTGACATCATATCTGTGTACAACCCTATACAGCTAAGGTTATCATCTAACTATTAACACTTTAAATTAGTTATAATAGATCAAATACATTTAATATTGCCATTTTTTCTATTTAATACCACAACTTAAACTCATTAAAGCTCTAACTTTCTTCTTTATTATAATACATGTGGATATTTTTAAAATTGAAGACTTCTTTACAAAATCTGATTTTTTTTTTTCACCTTTAATGACAGTGTTGTATGCACACCTAGAATACTTGCTCTGAGCAAATTTATTATTAATTTACTGAGTTAATTTGTCTAAGCTTGCCATAGAGGATGCTTTAAAACTCTAAGCATTGTGGCTACTCATAACAAAGTTAATCTAATGTGTATGGAATGAGATTGCCAACCTCCTAGCTAAGGAAGGTGCAGAGTCTCAATTTAACAGTTCAGAGCCCTTCTGTGGAACAAACTGTAGCCACACAGAGAATGCAATTAAAGGTTGATCAAGAAGTCATGAACACAGGAGAAACTGAAAGCTTAGTTTCGTTTAAAGTCGGAACTTCCGAGTATTGCTGAAATCTGTACAGTCGGGTGCTAAGACAATACCCATTTCTAGTTTTTATGACATGCGCAGTTATGTCAAATCTCACGAATAACAACAGGAAGATTTCCAATCTGTTAAGTTTCCTGTTTTGTTTGTTTTTATACAGTACGAATTATAGTCACAACTATCTTAAAAGATTTTTGTACGATCCACAAATTGGGATTATACAAATGCAAAGGACACTACAAATAACGGGGTTGGAACAAACCTAATACATATGTATTTGATATTATAAAAATAATTGCTCTCTATGACAATTAATCAAAATAATATTAGCAAATTTCTAGTTTGTTTTTCCCCCATTATATTTTTTATAAATAAAATAACCAGTGAAACTTATCTTAGAATCTCATTATTTTTATAACGGCATTTTAAAGTTATAAAATAGAAATTAATTTTATTGTAATACAAAGCAACTTTTAATATTATAGGTCTAGATATTTAAAGAATACTACTATGAAAAATCAATAAATCCCTAATATAAAGATATTATTGTATATTATTAGTGATTTCTTATCAGGTACAGTGTTGCTAGTTGCAAAAAATATAGAAGTTATCAAAAATAAAATTATTAATAATAAAATAACAACACTGTTTTTTGACAGTGGTCAATTTATTAAAATTTTATTAAAACCTGACTATACATGACTCTAAAAAACGACACTAGCGCACTCCTCAGTCAGATTTCCATGACTTCTTGGTCGACCTTTAGCATCCAAGACCTTGCACTGGGAAAATGTCCCAGACCTTAAGCAATCTAAAAGGTTCTTAACCTTCTCAAAAAAAAGAGGCTACTGGCAGGCCTCCTTGCAGGACACTGTCCTGTTAAATATCACCTGAAAAAGATGGGTATTGCTGAGGATGACACCTGCCACCTATGCTCTGAAGCTGCAGGAAGTGTAGAACAAATTTTGTGTATGTAATAATAGACCACTTTTGGTCACATATGAGGTAAGTATAAGCATTGTCGACCCATCAAAACAAAACAAAAAACAATAAGATGGGAATAGGTTTTAGCATAATTGATTATAAAAACATGTTTATAACATGTGTTTTATATAGGTATACTTATACTGGCCTTGGATTAGGTCACAGTTTGCTGGAAGTGTACCTCCACTCAATATATTTGGTTTACCAAGCAAACAAATAGCTTTAAGATCATAACTCTTCTAGAAAGCCTGACCAAGAAGAAAGCAGCCAAAACAAATATTGGATATAACGGAGTGATTATGAAAATATTGTTGAAGAGAGTTCTTTAAGTTTCTCTTTTGTAGGTTTCAGAGGAATTGAAAAAAAAAATATATTTTAAAGTAAATGTTTGAGGTACAGGAGTTAAAGTTAATTTATGACATTTGTTTGTTCTGTTCTAGTACCAAAGTGAAGGATATAATAAACAATTTGCCTTCACAAAGACTGACAAAGCAGAAGATGATGACACTTAATGAAGTGGTACATAGTCCCTTGTTCCTTCAGCCACCCTGCCGTCGAATTCTGCTGCCTGTAATACTCAAACACACCAAGGAACTACTTGAGGCAAGCGATGAGGTAAACACATCTAGTCTTTATTTATTTAAAAAATGTTGTGTTATTTGAGAATTATTATAGTTAGTTAAAAAACAGCTAAATTATTTCATACTTAATAGATTATTAATCTCATTTAAAAAAAAAAAAAAAAAAAATGAATTAAGTTAGCTCCCTCCGTCACAATATGAGGAGAACCTTGCAATTAGGCAATCATATATTACAATGCCATTTTCTTTTGGCACAACAACCCAGAAGGAGCTAGGGTCTATAGGATGGCTCATTAAGTTGAAAGGTACAGAGTCAATATGTTTACACCCCTATTGTTTTATAGCAAAAGAGATGTCTTCTTCACGCTATCCGCTCTTAGCTGGCAATTTTTACCAGTTATATTTTTTACAAAGGAGCTTATATGCATTATAAAATTACTTATATAATGTACCTACTTATGACTGAATATCAGTCACTACTCCTATTAATTTTATTCAACTATTTATTTCGTTTATACCTTTGATATATTCACAGCTATTTAAAATATAGTTGTTTCATTGTGAAATAGCAACATGAGTAATTTTTTCTCTTTTGCTACGTATGAAAAAAGAATTGAATTAGTATATTTACATTTTTAGG
>KZ651046.1:949856-975972 GCA_001010745.2 Gerris buenoi
ATACAACAACAAGTATAGTTTTGATTCCTTCTCGTGTGGCCCCTCTGTATAGCAATATTTCTGTATGTATAGCGTATAATTGGACTATAGGATAGTAAAATATACGTATAGCTGACTAAAACTAGAGCTCATGTAGGCATAAATGCTAGTTTACTATAGCTATAGAAAACTATACGCTATAGTTTTTACTATAGGTATAGTAAACTAGCATTGCCCACATGAGCTCTAGTTTTAGTCAGCTATACGTATAATTTACTAACCTATAGTCGAATTACACGCTATACATACAGAAATATTACTACACAGAAGGGCCACACGAGAAGGAATCAAAACTATACAACAATTGTAGTATAGTAAAAACTATAAGCTAGTTTTCTATCCCGTGTGTTTCCACCTTAAGTAAATCTTGTACCACTAATCCTTTATTTCTTAGTTTCTGGATTTTCATTCACACTTCCTTCCATTCATTCCTTTACAACATGTCGTAGAGTCAGCCTCGACCTTTTTGCATTATTTTTATTTCATACTTTGTTTCTTGCTCTAATGATATACATTAAGTTTTCTTGTGAATATTTTAACTATAGTTAAGCTAAATTATCCTATTACTTTTTATATATCACAGTTAATTTAGTTCGCATAAAAAAATTGAATTCCACCTTAAGGTATCATGCTCAAAGTGTGGGTTCCCCGCTTAAAAATAGGTATTTCAAAGCTTAAATATTTTTATGTTAAAAATAAATGGGTTTTTTTAGATTGTGTGTTTATATTTTTAAGTTTGAGTGTGAAGGCTGTGTTGATGTTTTTTTTCTTATTTACTTTTCTTTCTTTTTCTATGTAGTGTAATATTTTTTTATTATTATTTAAATCAGGAAATCAAAGGAAAATTAATTATTGTTTCTTCATTTCTTCTAAAAAAAAAAAGAAAACAACCAAGAATTATTTTGATTTTTTTTTTTTACTTTTTTTTGGTTTGGTTTCGTATTTTCTCTTCTTTAGGAGTTTAGGTGTAAGACCAAATCAGTAGCCAAAGCCGCCAAGGTTCTTGGAGAATCTCAATCCAAATTCAAGGAATCAAAGGACGATCAAAAACAGGTAAAAATAATTACTTACTTTTTATTATCATCTCCTTCAGGTGAATTTGACGTTTACATAAAAGTTCCATTACTTTTTTGGGGATTGACATTACTTCTTGTACCATCGTCTTATTCAGGTAATTATGAATAATTGAATTTTAAAATGCTTTTCCAGATTTTATATATTTTTTTATTGTTGTTAAAAGTTTTTCTTATTGTGTATCCATCACTGTAAAACCTAGATAAGTGGGAAATCACATACCTCTCTTAATTGCTTCTTATCAGGATATGTGCCCCAATAACCCTCATTTTCATATAATCAGGAATTAACTATCATTACACTCAAAAAGTTATAATAATAGTACATTACGCGTCGAGTGCGGAAAGTAGCATTATGCATGCGAGTGTGGAGTTTGCACCCGAGTGATAGCGAGGGTAGTAAAACCACACGAGCAATGCAAAATGCCGTTTTCGCACGAGTTGCGTACCGTACTTTATCTACGATTGTTAGATTTTAATAATAAATGCAGAAAAAAATAATAAACTTCCTGTATGTAAGCTCGTATTTCTCTTTTGATAAAGATGACATCAATTCGTTAGTTGTATTTTGTGCCGAATTAATTATTTCGGAAGGCGTATTATTCTCCTCATATTCTTCATAATCACTTAAATCACTCATTGATTTTCACAAAAAAACTCGATACAAACAGTTACTTTTATTAAATAAACATCAAATTAGTTATGTTAAATGTAAACAAACTCGCTAATCGTGTGTAAAGTTGATAATTCTTCTTCTTTACGTCACTAGAGTGGAAAAAAAGAGGAATTCTTCTTCTTTACGTCACTAGAGTGGAAAAAAAGAGGAATTGTTCAAAACAATGTGACACGCATGCGCAATTAATACAGGTGTGTAAAGAATCACTTTCTACGAATCTAAACAGAGATACAATGTTTATATTACGTATCAATCGTTGATAAACTATATTGTTTTCACTTGAAATTTCCTCAAATTGAATGTAAATACACTTTTAGAATTAACTTTACATTTTTAATTGAAATGCTAAATTATAAGCATCAAAATATGTAACTTGTACATTTATTGTGGTACATAAAGCATATAATAATCCAATATAAATTGACCATTAAAAATACCAAGTATTTTTCTATCAACATGAAATTATTCTTTTTCTTAATAGGCTCTAGGGATGATCATTAAGTCAGCTATACGTATAATTTACTAACCTATAGTCGAATTACACGCTATACATACAGAAATATTACTACACAGAAGGGCCACACGAGAAGGAATCAAAACTATACAACAATTGTAGTATAGTAAAAACTATAAGCTAGTTTTCTATCCCGTGTGTTTCCACCTTAAGTAAATCTTGTACCACTAATCCTTTATTTCTTAGTTTCTGGATTTTCATTCACACTTCCTTCCATTCATTCCTTTACAACATGTCGTAGAGTCAGCCTCGACCTTTTTGCATTATTTTTATTTCATACTTTGTTTCTTGCTCTAATGATATACATTAAGTTTTCTTGTGAATATTTTAACTATAGTTAAGCTAAATTATCCTATTACTTTTTATATATCACAGTTAATTTAGTTCGCATAAAAAAATTGAATTCCACCTTAAGGTATCATGCTCAAAGTGTGGGTTCCCCGCTTAAAAATAGGTATTTCAAAGCTTAAATATTTTTATGTTAAAAATAAATGGGTTTTTTTAGATTGTGTGTTTATATTTTTAAGTTTGAGTGTGAAGGCTGTGTTGATGTTTTTTTTCTTATTTACTTTTCTTTCTTTTTCTATGTAGTGTAATNTTGTTTTCACTTGAAATTTCCTCAAATTGGATGTAAATACACTTTTAGAATTAACTTTACATTTTTAATTGAAATGCTAAATTATAAGCATCAAAATATGTAACTTGTACATTTATTGTGGTACATAAAGCATATAATAATCCAATATAAATTGACCATTAAAAATACCAAGTATTTTTCTATCGACATGAAATTATTCTTTTTCTTAATAGGCTCTAGGGATGATCATTAAAAAAAACTTATCTATTTTTTAAAAAACAATATAATCTGCACACATTTTTGCACATACCTGGACATCATCAGGCCTTTATCTGAGTAATAAGAGTCTTAATTTCAATTGAACTGTTACTGAGTTTTAACTGTTTGAACTGTTAATGAGTATTAGCTGTTATTGAGTAACAGTTTAAGCTTGTAATAGAATGTTACTCGCCTTTTCTTGTTTTATATATACGAGTTTGCAATTAAAACTCTTATTACTCAGATAAAGGCCTGATGATTCCCAGGTAAGGGCAAAAATTTGCACAGATTATACTGTTTTTAATTTTTCTTTTAATGACCATCCCTAGAGCCCAATAAGAAAAAGAATAATAGAAAATTAAAGTACTAATAATAACTAAATAATAAGAAATTATTATTTCTTTTAAAGAAAATTAAAGCTATTGTGAATTTACATTTCTATTCTAGTTGAGAATCTGTCCCACGTACCCAAGATCTGGATATCTATGTTACACTGAATTTTATATTTTGACATTATACTTGTCCCTCCTTTTACTGGTGAAAGTTTCTTCTGGTTATGGTTACAAATTCTGTTCATATTACATTTAATGTTTTACTTTAAAATAATCATTGGTATGGTAATTTTACTAGAAGGAAGTGGATTCAATTTAGTTTTTGAACGAATAATTTTGTTGCATAATATAAAACACATACTTTTTTTTTAGCTATTAATATATAAGATTAAGTAAATCTTAGGCCAAATTCAACCTATATTAGTATTTATTTAGATGTCATTTAGGAAGAAATGTTTATGTTGTGTTATTTTTTTTTTTTTTTAATTATTCGTAAAGAAGTAACTAACTTTATTCAGAAAAATAATGTCTTAATTAATGTACTTGCTCTAATCCTCTAAAATTATTAAATAATTTAAAATTGATTAAACACATTAATAAATAATTTATTTTGTCTACTAACATTGTACATATTGATTAAATTTTAAAAATGCTAATATTTTTACATAATTTAACATATTTATAACTCAAAATTGTAACTAAATAAGATTTGTTATTGATTTAAAAATGCACAACACCTCTTTATTTATCTTATTTTATAGCATTTTAATTGTGTTAAAATTATGTCTTTTTGATTTTATCTAGATACCTGAAATGATATTTCTTAAAATTTAATTTTAGTTAACTTTGTCAATTAAACTGATGTTTAAAATTGACTTGGTTACCTTGATAAGTTGTGTTCAGCAAAATTCATCTCTCTGATTATACTATTCTAAATTTGATGATTTATATGTATATGTAATGTGAATTCTGCTAAGAATATTGCTTGTAATTTATAAAAACTAATGTACTGAATTACACTTTGTAGTTACAGTACGTAGTAAGGCATAAAAGTTACTAATTTCTTCTTACACAGTAAATATTTAATAGATTTTTTTAAGTTATCTGCATAAAAGATTTTGATCTGATAAAATAATAACAGATAGTTTTAAAATATAATTTTTGTTTGAAAATATAATAAAGGATTTGTTCAAATTTTACTCTTACTTTCTTTTGTAAAAAAAAGGTAACAGGCAATTATTCATTTCTTTTCTATATCATCTATGCTATTTTAAAGTGGGAAGTATATTTTTTCCATAATACTAGTTGTTATTATTACTAGACGAAGAGAAATTATAAGTAAACATTTATTTTATTTTAATTACTTTTAATTATTGGATTTCTATTTATTTATGAGTTTTTAATTTAGATTTACAATGTAAAATACATAAACTATTGCACTATTAGCAGGCATAATTGAATTATTTTTTATCTTTTGTTGAATGTAATTTTATTTGAATATTGCATGTTTCAGGCTGAATTGTGTGTGAAGATACTTAGCGATGTAATGGATTTGCTATTCAGTGAAGATGCTGGGCCTACGTTGAATGACATAACTGACATAATGCTTTCTGTATTGAGAACTGTAATACAGTCTACTATTGCCATGGATAGAGATTCACATCTTATTGTAAGTGAATATATGACATTAATTATTGTTCTTAGTTACAAAATAACAATAGTAATTGGAAATAGTTTTCTTATTATGATAAGTTTTTTGTGGTTAAAATGTTTTTTTTTTTTTTTTTGCCCTCTTTAAAGAAATCAACTCCTTTTTTTCGTAGCAGTTTTCTATCTGTTCACTAACTTTTTTTACCTCTCCTTTTTGATGATCTCATCTACGCGATGAGATCATCAGTGTGAAACATGTCTGACCCCTCCGGGATTCGAACTTAATTATTATTAATTATTGTTATTATCGACATTAATTATTGTTCTTAGTTACAAAATAACAATAGTAATTGGAAATATGGTCCAGGAGCGCAAAAAAAATGCCAGTAGCGCAAAAAAGTGGTGATAGGTTTGTTATTCAAATATTACTCCAAATCAAAGTGGTCTCCTATCAATTGGCAAACTAACATCAACTTCATTTTTATTTTACTAACTAATTTTGTACTCAGGATCATGTAAATCACATTGTCCCTCATAATTGGTGGGACATCTACTGTTTTTTTTTTGTTTTTTTCCTCCAAATGCCTATTGCTAAGCTATGTCCCGCAGACGAACTTAACCAACCACTCATTCTTGAAAGGCACTAAAAGATTAACTTATTCATGAAACTCTAGCTTGATGTTA
Source organism: Gerris buenoi (assembly GCA_001010745.2). Classification (NCBI taxonomy): domain Eukaryota; kingdom Metazoa; phylum Arthropoda; class Insecta; order Hemiptera; family Gerridae; genus Gerris; species Gerris buenoi. The sequence continues at coordinate 955,660 of KZ651046.1, forward strand.
TTTAAACACTTTTTTTACCCTATCTCCTAGGCTAATTGGACTGAACATAAATATAAACAAATGTAAAATTATGATAAATTAAGCAAACAACTCATGAATTATAATTAGAAAAGGTTATCAGTTTTACCTACCTAGGATACCTACCTAGTCTTGATGATTAACAGCAAGAAATTTAGTCATAAGTTAACTCATGATGGATAGCATTGTGAAGAAAGAGAGATTTTTTCAATAGCATTATAGATTTAAAGATTAAAAAGATTGCGGGAGTCTACCGTCTTACCAATTGAACCTTTTTATGTGAGAATTGGAGGATATCATGCCGTAATCTCTAAGCTGAGTAACTGAATGCAACGCTGAATATTATGGGATGTGCTACATAAGAAGGGATAAGATAAGCAAAAAGTGGTTATTAATAAATGTTACATAAATAAGCATGTAAACTTGTTTATTATTTTAAATTAACATGTAAACTCCTTATTGTTGTTATTTTTAGGGTAACGTAATGGCTGTGATGCTGTCTATTCTCCGCCAAATGTCCGCTCATCACTTCGAAGCTTATATTAATGATTTCCCTACTAAGACAGACCTACTGGATTTTCTTATGGAGATTTTACTCGTTTTTAAGGATCTTGTCTCAAGACCTGTGTACTCAAAAGATTGGTGTGAAATGATAAATCTTCAAAACAGGTGAACAAAATTGTTAATTTTGTTTTAGAGTGTATTGTCTATCTATATTATTAAAAAAGTTTCGTAAACAAATAAGTTTAGAGAGAGTGATATGTACTTAATTGTTTTTAAGAGTGAGATAGAGATAAGGGGGATTAGGGGGAGGTTCTCGGGGGGGAGAAAGGGGAGGTTCTCATAGTAAATAGACGGGGTGAGCGGAATGACATGGGGAACTGTGAACTGAGACGTCATTCCCGAGGCAATATACAAAGACAAGGGATGGTTGGCTTAGTGTAATTAATGAAAGCGCATTGTTTGTTTACATGCCTTAATCAAAAAGTGGCAGCTTTCAATACAAAACAAATCAAAAATATAATGTTAATAAAATTGTCGGCTACAATTAAACATATTATAGGTTTGTTTTGATTAATATACTTTTATACTTAGCATACTTTATTGGTAGCAAATAAAAAAAATTAATGTTAATAATTAATGTTTAGTTTTGATAAAATTGTTGGCTATTATTTTGATAAGATATTTTTTTTTTTTTTGAACTCCATCAAATCAAAACAAACCATTATTTTTGTTGGTAACAAATAAAAAAATATCTGTGAGACTTTCACGCATTAAAAGTGAAACTTAAGTTCTAGAATGCATTGCTCTCTTTCATTTTTTGACAAATTTTTAATTAAGCGCAAAAACTATTAAAGCGGACTTAAACTTGTAAAACGTCCCTGATTGTCATAGTAAATAGACAAAATAATTCTAATACTTCTTACTAGGCAGCGGCCGCTTTTGGGGGGTTGGCGAGCGAAGCAAGTAGGGGGCAGAGCCCCCTAGTTTCTATAAAATATCAACTGCTCACATTTAGTAATGAGCTTTTAATGAATTTTAAATTGATTATTTTCATATCATGTTTATTTTAATTTTGGGAACTTTAGACTAATTTTAAACCTATTAAACCATTTCTTTCAAGGCAGCAGAATTAAAATGTATGCTTTTGATCATGCATTTGTTTTTATATTTGTTTATTTTTAATTTTTTTAAGCATTCTTCTGAAATCTCTAAGATTCTTCTCCCATACTATTCGGGATTTCTTCTCCCAGAGATTTGAGCATCAAGTTTGGAATAATTTCTTCCACTGTGCCATTTCATTCCTCACTCAACCTGCTCTCCAACTTGAAACTTTCAGTCCAGCCAAGAGGTGGTCCATTGTCTCAAAGTACAAAGATATGAGGAGAGAAACTGGCTTTGAAATAAGAAGCATGTGGTTCAATTTGGGTAAGTTTAGTAAAAAATTAAGCCTGTTTCTATGGTCTTAAAGGCTCTTATTATAATATTATCTATGTACAGCATAATTGGATAATTTTATTGAATAATTGATTGTTATTTTCAGGTCAGCATAAAATCCAATTTGTACCTGGGCTAGTTGGGCCATTCCTTGAAATGACACTGATTCCAGAGATGGAATTACGTAGGGCTACCATACCAATATTCTTTGATATGATGCAGTGTGAGTTTTATCTCTCAAGAGATTCACCTAGAAGCCTTCACAACTACCATAATGACGCTTCTAATAGAGATTCATCCCATATGAAGGCTAATTTTTCATTGGTAATTGTATTATATTTTATTCTAATTATTAAATAATTTTTTCAAAAGAAGGAAAAAATCTTTTATCTCCAGTAGGGAGAAAAAGTTATGATTTTGGATTAGTTAAGAGGGACTAAAGTAAGTCTTTTCTTCCCTGAACTCAAAAAAGTAGGGAGAAAAAGTAAAAGTAGGGTGAAAAAGTAAAGTAGGGTGAAAAAGTAAGGATTGCCAACTTAATTATTTTATAAATAGTAGAAAAAGAATGGCTAATGTAATACGTCGCGTCAGAGAGGTTACGTAAAGGTGACAAAGGTTGCTGTGACGTCATGCGCCCTGAACTATTGTTCGTCAGGTTATCCTACCTCTGGCTCATAATATACCATTGTTTACTAGTGTTCTGTATGCATTTCATAGTTTTTTCCTCGTTTTATTCTATTATAAGCTTTTTTAACCGTTTTTAACCTTATCATATATTAGTATCATTATTAATAAGTCAACAAAAGTATATATTATAGATGATAAAACAAATAATTCTCCAAATAACTCAAATAAGATGTAAAATAACTTACTTACGGATGTGCTCTTTTTACTCTATTAAAAGCTTTTTTAACTGTTTTTAACCTTATCATTTATTAGTAACATTATTAATAAGCCAATAAATGTATACATTATAGGTAATAAAACAAATAATTCTCACAAATAACTCAAATAAAATGTAAAATAACTTACTTACAGATGTGCTCTTTTTACTCAATTAAAAGCTTTTTTAACTGTTTTTAACCTTATCACATATCAGTAACATCATTAATAAGCCAATAAATGTATACATTATAGATGATAAAACACATAATTGATTAAAAAATAATAATAAAGTAAAATAGCACTGATAAAACCCTGTGGTACATTCAATATTATGAGCCAGCTAACCTAAAAACACACACTTTTTTACGTAAGTGACGTCACACTTCCCCGGCGTATGAAGTTGTTGAAATCAGGTTGATGACACTGCTTTTTCGACCTTCTTTATCATTGTTTATAACCTGCATCTAAATAACCCTCTATTTAAGTTTAATTCCAAGTCTTATTTGATTTTAATATTGAATCTCTAATATCTGCTATTAAAAGTGCTAATAATTATTGTTATTTATTAAAATTATGAATAAAAACTGTGCAATGGATGAAAAGTGTTCTTCCAACTGGAGATCAAATATTGTATGAACCTCATGAGTGAAGTGCCATTATTTCCCTCAAAATAATTAGCTCCAGAGGTGCAGCTGAGGGCTATGCCTTGAGATTTAGGGACCATGGTTCCTTCGGTTTCACCTCAAGAACCAATTCTTTCGGTCAGGGAATAATGGCTTTCTTTAATTAACTTTTAAATTGTGCAATCTCATTTGGTGTTAGACCTGCATAGAGGTGCATTCCCGAATTGGAAGATGAATTGAAGATGCGTTAAAACAGACACCCTTCACCCTGTATTAGTCTGTAATAACGACTTTCTACTACATATATTATTATTTATTATGGTTCCTTAATTCCTTATCTATATCTCCAAGTTCAGTTGTTTACTTAATTCCAATCTTGAATATGAATTTAATTTGTATATAATGTCTTATTAAACAATACATCTTTTGGGCTATTTGTCATAACATTTTCTTTTTTTTTGTAGTTTGAAAATGAGATGATTGCAAAGTTGGATAACCTGGTTGAGATGGGTAAAGGAGACGAGCAGTTCAAGGAATTGTTTCAAGAAATCATGACCATTCACTGCGAGAATCACTCTACCATGAAGGATCAGGTATGTCTAAACTTTTAATACTTTAATGCTTATTAATACTTTTCCCTTTAATGGCCAAACACATTATAAGGTATATTATTTGAGATGACTAGAGTAGAGGTGGGACATTTAGGGTGTGATTTTAATAACACTGTTATTTTATTTACTCCTTAAATAGCCCATCACTACTGTACTCATCATAATTTTAACTAGCCGTTCTCGGCTGACCTACGGTCAGCCTGCGCCCGTCTAGTGGCCAGTTACTAAGGTGTAAATACATGTTTATAATTGTTGTTTATTTTATTATTATATATATATATTTTTTTTTTTTTCCTAATACTGCATTGGGCAAATATACAATTTTTTATAAGCCTTGATAATTGCAACTCAAAAGAAGGATATACATATACAGTACACAAATGTAGGTCCTATAAGCCAACATTTTTTTTTAACTTTTTGACGTAATTAATGAAAGCGCATTGTTTGTTTACATGCCTTAATCAAAAAGTGGCAGCTTTCAATATACAATNAGTACACAAATGTAGGTCCTATTAACCTACATTTTTTTTTAACTTTTTGACACTGAAAATAATAATGGAAGAAAACCAAACATAAAAACAATAATTAGATCAAAATTAAAATCATAGGGTACCTTTTGTACCAAAAATACAAAAAAGGCTTTTTTATATGCTTTTTTTTACTTAAAATTTTTTAAGCTTTTTTATATGCTTTTTTTTACTTCAAAAAGTCAAAATAAAGATACAAAATAAAATGAGGTATCTTCGTAACCGTCTCAATGAGAGGAGTAAAAAGTAACTGCAGTGTTTTCAATTTTAACCAAAACTAAGCAACCATTTTTAAAAATAGCTAAATAAGGACTTCAAGTTTGATAAATTGCCTTGTGACGCTGAAAACAATTTCACGGGAGTCATGTGTGTAACAGAGGTTGAAGGTGAAACAGACAGTGTGAAATAGAAGTGTAACAGAATGTGATGAAATTATTTTAAAACCTAATGAAAATAAAATATGAGTGTAAGTATCATTTGTAAATAAATATTTAAATAAATAAGTATTAAGTAAATAAATATTTAAATGAACAATCTGCAATATTAGTAGGCAAGGGTTTTATTTGTGATGTCTTAATTTTGGAATGAACATTAATAAATGGTCAAGGTTAATTGCTTCCAAAACTATATTATAAATTGGGTATTGAAGTAGAGAGAAAACACTTTATTTACAAGAATAGTAAATGTGTGGGCTGTCCTTCTAAAAAGGATTGCTAATAAACACAGCGTACTAATCAATCTGGCTGACATCTTTATAGGATAATGTAGTATTTTTTAAAAACAATATATATAAAAGTGTAAGTAAATCTACAGGTTTTTTTTTAAAAAAAACCTAAGTCCTAAATTAAATTCAAACATTAAGGTATGTTCAGGTACATGAAAATAAAGTAATTTATAGATAACATAACGTAATATAGTTAAAATTTTAAAAAGTGAATAAAAGAAACATTATTTTTTTTTTTTTTAAAAATATGTAAAAGCTTGTTTACCTGTTTTTCTGTGTTTTTTCAGGGTCTCAAGTTTGTCCGTACTATAAGTCGATTGATGGAGCATTTGTTTGAGTACAGGTCTATTATAGATAAAGAGAACAGGGAAAATAAGATGAGCTGTACTGTCAATTTACTTGTAAGTATTTTATTTTTAAAATTCCACAGTGGACTAAACAAATGAAATAATAAATTGATTCTTTTAATTTTTATTAATGATTTAATACTTGTGTTATGAAATTTCAGGATTTCTACTCAGAGATTAATAGGAAGGAGATGTATATCAGATATATTTACAAGTTGTGTGATCTTCACTTATCTTGTGATAACTTTACCGAAGCGGCTTATACTTTAAGATTACATACTAAGCTGCTCTCTTGGTCTGAAGCTCCTCTTACACCTCAGTTAAAAAGTCTACGCCATCCTCTTGCTACAACTCACAAATCACTCAAATTAGCACTGTATGAAGACATCAAGTATTTCTTCAATTCGGGCAAGGTATTTATTTATTTTTTTCTCACATCATTTTACCTTGGAGATTAAAATTCTAATTTGAAGATACAGTCTACTCCTGGTAATTAAAACTCAAAAATTGATTCTCTTGGTAATTTGAAGAAATTCTTCTGTCTGTGTAAAAATCTGTGTATTTGGATACACTCGATAATTTTAAATCGGAACAGAGATCTGTTTCTCAGGAACACACTATAAATTGAAGGTGAGAGGTGAGTCCTTCCGTTAATTTGAAGTAAAGGAGGGGTGAGCGACCTCATAAGATAACATTTTTTACCCCCTGTCTACAATGCTTTACTAATGAATTGATGTCATCTTTATCAAAAGAGAAATACGAGCTTACATACAGGAAGTTTATTTATTTATTTTTTCTCTGTATTTATTATTAAAATCTAACAATCGTAGATAAAGTATGGTACGCAACTCGTGCAAAAACGGCATTTTGCATTGCTCGTGTGGTTTTACTACCCTCGCTGTCCCTCGGGTGCAAACTCCACACTCTCATGCAAAATGCTACTTTCCACACTCGATGCGTAATGTACTATGATTTTTCTTGTCTACTTGAAGCATCTGTTAAATTTGATTATGTTTGTTAGATGTGGGAGTGTGCAGTGGAGACATGCAAAGAGCTGTCTAAGCTCTACGAGGACACAGATTACGGCAAATTAAGCGAGTTGTTACGTGAAATGGCTGAGTTTTACGATAATATCATGACAAAATTGAGACCTGAACCTGAATACTTCAGGGTTGCTTATTACGGCCGTGGATTCTCTACTTTTATGCAGAATAAGGTGAAAAACATTTTTATTTTATAAGACTTTCATAAATTATATGCAATTATTGAGTCAGTCTTTGACTGCAATTATTGACTCTTCTGCTTTGTAATTTTTGAGGTGGTTCCATAACATTTCAGTTAGGTTTCATTTAATTATAATTTTTTTAAGTTTTGATTGTATGATGTTTCAGGTGTTTATATACAGGGGTAAGGAATATGAAAGACTGAGTGACTTCTCATCTAGAATTTTGAATCAGCTGCCCAAAGCGGAACTTATGAGTACACTTACACCACCTGGTCCTGATATAACAGAATCTAATCTTCAGTGTATCCTTTTTTTTAATCATCCAATAACTTTTGTGATCTTCGTCTATTATTGTTTTACTAAGAGATCATGTTGAATTTATTTATTTTTAATGATTCTTTTCAATTTATGTATAATTTTGAAATGTTATTTTCTTTAACTTTGTTCCTTCTATATGATAAAACAGATGTACAAATTAACAAAGTTGAATCACTTATGGATGAGAAAAAACTTAAACAGACCATCGGCAAATCTATTAATCCACAAATACTTAACTACCACAAGTATGAATTATTATGTCTTTTGAAATAAGATAGCTAATACATATTACAGTAGAGCGTCGATTATCCGAACATCAGTTATCCGAACGTTCAATCATCTGAACTGATTTCATAGAAAAAAAAAAAAAAAAAAAAATCAAAAGCCACCTCTAAATAATTCCTAGAAAGAGCGGTGTTAGCTGTATGAAGATAAAAGGATACCAGATTTCGATGAATTAAGTTTGACGGGGCAGACATTAACATTAGTTTACTAAAAACTTTTGTATGTCTATGCAATTTGAGGAATCATTTGCAACATTTTTCCACTTAATACCTTTCCATGCTGTTGGTCGGTTATGTCAATGCTCTCAGTTTCAAATTGTTCATTTTGAGCCTATAAATTAAATTAGTTAGTGGTCAGATATTTTAAGTTAAACTTTCAACATGTTGAGAAAAAAGAAACAAGTTGTGAAAAAAAAATTAAGGTGGTTAATTTTAAAACCCCCCCTTCAAATTTTTAAAAAAATTTGAATAACCCAAATTTTGAACAACCGAAACAACCCAAAAAACATTAGTTCGGATAATCGACGCTCTACTGTATTTGATTGAAAAAATATAATTATTAATTAATTGTATTCTATTGCAGAGTGAACAATGTACAGAAATTCCGTTTCTCTCGTCCGTATCACAAGCGAGATGGCTCTGTTCCCAGTATTAAAGAAAATGAATTTGCTACACTCTGGTTAGAGAGGAGCATAGTTGTAATTTCATATCCATTACCAGGAATACTCAGGTGGTTTCCAGTAACTTCGACTTACACATATCATCTGTCACCTTTAGCCAACGCCATTGAAACAATGCAAACCACAAACAAGTATGAGAAATTTTATTTTTCCTCTTAAAATAAAGTTCCTACAAAATAATTTTGAAGAAAATTTTTCTTAAAGTAGCTACTTCATTGACACTAGTAGCTATTTAGGAACATTAATTTTGTGACAACCTGACTTTCTGAGAGAGAAATTCTTCTTTTTCTCTGGCTAGGTTGTCTCATTTGTATATTTTTTTTATTTTTTTCATCACACTGTTAAACTCATTATATAATTAAAGTATTAACTCAGTACTTAAAAATTACTGTTAAGTTTAAATATTGACATTTTCATGTCTTGGATATGGCACATAAACTTGAAAAGCGCTTCTAAAAATCGACACCAAAAAGCATTACACCTGTAACAGGGAGTTAGGAGGATATAGGAGGTATGCAGTGTGCAATCAAGTCTGCCCGTATTCGGTATAGGGTCTCCCTTTACCGCAACAGTTGGGCCTACCCACCCCTCCCCTCCCGATCGGCTACCTGGCCCACGTCTCACTATCTTTTTCTTTTTCTTTCCAGGTCATTGAGGGAGTTAATTCTGGTACACAGAGATGAACCTACAAGACCCCTTAATCCTCTCAGTATGAAGCTTAACGGAATTGTAGACGCTGCAGTTAATGGTGGAATTACCAACTACGAAAAGGCAAGTTCTTTAGTTTTATTGAGTCTTTTCTAAAAGTGGCCATACACGAAAGGGATTATTCTACTGAACCCTCATCTTTCCCGACACAAACTTCAAAAATCCTCAAGGCAGGCAGACTCTCTATCATTAACTCAATAAATGCCCCATCTGACTGCTTAGGGGGAGATTTCAGAGACTGGGTCTCAAGGCCAGGAACTTTACAGGAATTCCTCCTGATCTAGACTGTTAATTCCAAACCTTAAGAATTTCCTCTTCATGTATGGCCACCTTAAGGCATATGTATCAATCAGGGTTATTCTTAAAATGAGAGAATGTTGCAACTCGTTATTAAATAATTTCAAATCATTCTTAAGGATTTCAAGTACAATACTCTAATACCTCTTTTAAAATTGATATCTTTTGATTTGATATTTTTTAGTCTTATAAAAGGTTACTTCACTCAACCTCAAATTAATTCTCTTTGTACCTTTTCTACCCTAACGATAAAACAAAAACAAAAAATAAATTAGTTTAGTTACCTATAATAAACCTTACGAGATAATACATATTACTGATTTATTCATTGTTGCAGGCGTTCTTCACATCTGAATATTTGGAGGCACACGAGGAAGATGCTGAACAAGTTAGTCACCTGAAGGAGTTAATTGCCTGCCAGATACCCTTATTGGAAGTGGGACTGAGACTACACAGAGAGCTAGCACCAGCCTCTCTACAGCCCTTTCATCAGCGCATGGAACACTGCTTCAATCAAATGCAGGCCCATGTTATTGCTAACTATGGAGCTAAGGTAATCATAGTCATTCCTAATTTTAATAGACTATTAGGTTGCCTTTATTATTTACCAACTTTAACTAAAACGTATCTACTTTTACTGCCAAAGAAACTTGGTCCACACTTAATAACTTCACTGGAAGGAAAGTCTAAATTTACAAAGAAAATTTTAAGTTACACGGCATCCAGGATCAAAAAAATTAAACCTGAAATACTTCAGCGCCTCTATTGGCAAAATATGGTGGTATTTATTTTGTTAAAAATTTATCAATTTAGTTACCTAACTGTATAATAGATTTGTTCTTATTATATAAAGGGTGATTCAAGACATGTTGGAAAATGGAATATGTGATTCCTTGGCTAATACCAAGGAAAAAAGTTCCTACTAACATGGGTCTGCAAATTCACCGTTTCCGAGATACACTTAATGTTTTTTTTTTTAGGATATCTCAGAAAATATTAGAGATACAAAACTCAGCATTTGTACTCATCTTATCATTAGTATTAGCTTCTTTTTGAGCCATATTTTTTTTATTGTATTTTTTTCTTTCATATTCCAGTGATTGATATATGGAGATTTTAGGTTATTTTTTTATTTTGCTTCCGAGCTTACCGAAGGTAACGGAAGCATTGTGTTCACTTTTGAGAACAAAAAAGTTTTATGCCTCCGATTTTAAAAATTCCAAGACAGAAATCCGTTTCAGACATCAGGGAACATTTTTGGTTCCGTGTCTGTCTGTCTGTNTGCCTGCCAGATACCCTTATTGGAAGTGGGACTGAGACTACACAGAGAGCTAGCACCAGCCTCTCTACAGCCCTTTCATCAGCGCATGGAACATTGCTTCAATCAAATGCAGGCCCATGTTATTGCTAACTATGGAGCTAAGGTAATCATAGTCATTTCTAGTTGCCTTTATTATTTATTTTGTTGAAAATATAGAATCTCAATAAAGTTGACCATCGTAGTTTATTTAACAAAAGAAGTCGATATTGTGGTTATTTATTACCTTTATTGCCTGATTAATTAGCCCAGTCTTAGTATTTTGTTTGTGTGGTGATAGAAAAATGAATAATTACCCTGTTAGAGGTATGTGCGATATGCATTTTGATTATTGACTCCCCGCATAGGTAAGACCAATTGATAGGATTTTTTTTTTCTCTCTTGAAATTAGGCAAGGAATAACTTCCTTCATTTTCCGACGTATGTTTTGAAACATTTGATATAACTATGTATGATGAATATTTAATATTTGTGTAAAACTGTTAGCTTTAATATTAATTTGGACTGTTTTAGACTTGTGATATTAAGTTCGAGAGTCGACTTCCTACCGCTCCTGCCTCCATTGCTAGTAGTACAGGTAGTCTACGAAGGCAATCAAGTGCTGGAGATACAGTATCCATAGCTTCTACCGAGTCAGTACACTATTTAGTATACTTTTATAAGAACCTATCTCTCTTTATATCATCAAACTATTCTGAAAAGTGTTTTCATTTGTCACAATATAATCACTTTCCATTTTTTAATTTTTATTTTCCTTTCTAATGATGTAAATTAATTGTGGTTTAATTTATTTAATTACAGTTACCACTGCTAAAACATCGATGGAATTAAAGTGGAAACTGTAATCATTTAATCAAAAAGTTAAATTGATATTTTCTTAGTTTGTACACTAAAGGGCTGTCGTTAAAGCACCAAAGCTGGATAGAAAGATGAAAAATTAGCACTTAATTTCTGCTCTAAATTAGTCTTTAACAGTGTTCATTTAAACAGTTAAATCGTCGTCCGATAACGTAGGATCTTACAATCCAACTCAAACTTAGTTTGGTATTTTTTCTTAGGCTGTGTGGATTCCACGTTAGCCTTTTGTCCAGATGTAGTCCAAGGTAACGAACAGTAGTGGCGGGTGGTATGATTTTGTTATTTAGGTATACTGGTGGACAAAAACCATGGCAGAGAGTGAATGTGACTTGTGTGCTTTTTTGTTCGACTGAGACTACACAGAGAGCTAGCACCAGCCTCTCTACAGCCCTTTCATCAGCGCATGGAACATTGCTTCAATCAAATGCAGGCCCATGTTATTGCTAACTATGGAGCTAAGGTAATCATAGTCATTCCTAATTTTAATAGACTATTAGGTTGCCTTTATTATTTATTTTGTTGAAAATATAGAATCTCAATAAAGTTGACCATCGTAGTTTATTTAACAAAAGAAGTCGATATTGTGGTTATTTATTACCTTTATTGCCTGATTAATTAGCCCAGTCTTAGTATTTTGTTTGTGTGGTGATAGAAAAATGAATAATTACCCTGTTAGAGGTATGTGCGATATGCATTTTGATTATTGACTCCCCGCAAAGGTAAGACAATTGATAGGATTTTTTTTTTCTCTCTTGAAATTAGGCAAGGAATAACTTCCTTCATTTTCCGACGTATGTTTTGAAACATTTGATATAACTATGTATGATGAATATTTAATATTTGTGTAAAACTGTTAGCTTTAATATTAATTTGGACTGTTTTAGACTTGTGATATTAAGTTCGAGAGTCGACTTCCTACCGCTCCTGCCTCCATTGCTAGTAGTACAGGTAGTCTACGAAGGCAATCAAGTGCTGGAGATACAGTATCCATAGCTTCTACTGAGTCAGTACACTATTTAGTATACTTTTATAAGAACTTATCTCTCTTTATATCATCAAACTATTCTGAAAAGTGTTTTCATTTGTCACAATATTGTCACTTTCTATTTCTGAATGTTTTATTGTCGTTTCTAAATATGTGAATTAATTGTGGGTTCAATTTATTTAATTATAGTTACCACTGCTAAATCATCAATGGAATTAAAGTGGAAACTGTAGCAATTTAATCAAAAAGTTAAATTCATATTTTGTTAATTTGTACACTAAAAGTTTGTCTTTATAGCACCAAAGCTGGATAAAAAGATGAAGAAGTAGCACTTAAGTTCTGTTTTAAATTAGTCTTTAACAGTGTTCATTCAAACAGTTAAATCGTCGTCAGATAAAGTGGGATTTTACAATCCAACTCAAAGTTAGTTTGGTCTTTTTTCTTAGGCCCTCTGCTCACGGAGCAACTCAAAACAAACTCGACTGGTGTCAAACTGAAATTGCCTTAGAGTTGATGGCAACTGAAAGCAAACCCAGTTTATAATGAGTTGATCTGTGTGCGGTGTCCCATTCAATTACATAGGTTAAAGCTCAAAGCCAACTGGATGGTGATTTGAGTTTGTAATCAGTTTGTTTTGAGTTGCTCTGTGTGCGGAGGGCCCTAGATTTGTTAGTACTTTTCAACTTAACTCGTAATTAATTGGAGATCCCTGAACACAAATTAAAAGCCTGTGAACAAATTTACACTTTATTTTATTATCATCCTGTTCTTTTTATCCCCCCCTCATAGGGGGTATACAATCTTACTGCTAAAATCATAACTTATAACTGCTGCACTTACTTATTTATAGAAAACTTTGAGTTTCAACTACCAATGAGGGGTTGAATTATATGATAAGTGATTATCAGAGGTTGGAAGGGTTAATAGTCCTAGAATTTAAAAATAAATAAATGAAAATAACTATCAGAAAGGTTTATTTTTACTTAAATTTTCTTCATTTAATTGTTCAACTCATATTTTTCATGCATGGATTTGTTTTTAACATTAATCTCTTATTTTAAATGATCTTATATGTATTACATTTTTATTTGAAAAAAATAATACATTTTAAATTTTACTTAATAGCATTATTACACTATATAACTTTTTTTTTATTTAATTAGAAATTTATTTTCTAATACTTTTTTTGTTTTAGTTAATTATACAAACTTTTTCCTTTTATGTAATTTTTTTTTCTTTGAGTACTAGAATATTAATTCAGCATGAATTTAATTATGATATAAACAAAATTGTGTGCATGCTTTGATTTCTAGCTTGTGTTTCTTATTATTTTATTTTGAACCATTTTTTTTTTTGGAAAATTTAGTTTAACCGTTTTTGTTTTTTAAAAAATTAAAATACTATTTTGTATTTAGATTTTGTGTACTTAGTCGTTAATGAAAGGGCTAATTTCTTTACTGAAAAGTAATTATATTTCTATCGTTAACCTTTTTTTTACTCTTTGATTAAATTTGACTATTTTTGCATACAACAAAATGTTTAGTGTGCTAATAGACAAAAGTAAAAAAATAAACTATACTATTTATTTAATTCCTCACATCAGAGGTAACTAAAAAGATCAATTGCTTAACTAAGAACTGGGATTGTCCGCATATGGCGCTTGAAAGGAAGATCAAACCTGAACAACCCCCTCTCAATCTTGGGCTCATTTTTATTTTCTCTGTCCCCTTCAGGGGGGCATATTAAAATTATAGTCCAGGAGATAGCGAGCTAAAAAGTGTCTGACTAAAATCAAGCTAGAATTTTGTATACAAGTCAATTTTTTACTACCTTTTAAGAATATGTGGTCGGCTGTTTGTCAGCGGGACATAGCTTGGCAATAGGTGTTTGAAAAAAACAAACCGGTGGAGAGTGGCTATGTCTCACCAATTATGGTGGACAATGTTTCATGATCCTGAGTACAGAATTAGTTAGACCAAAAATCAAGTTGATGTTAGTTTGTCCCTTGACAGGTGACCACGTTGATTTTTAGTTTTTAGTAATATTTGAATAACTAACTTATCAAGTGTCAAAATAACATCGACTTGATTTTTGGTTTACTCTAACTAATTCTGTACTTAGGATCATGAAAATCATACTGTCCACCATAATTGGCGGGACATGGCCACTCNTTAAACAAACTTTTTCCTTTTATGTAATTTTTTTTTCTTTGAGTACTAGAATATTAATTCAGCATGAATTTAATTATGATATAAACAAAATTGTGTGCATGCTTTGATTTCTAGCTTGTGTTTCTTATTATTTTATTTTGAACCATTTTTTTTTTTGGAAAATTTAGTTTAACCGTTTTTGTTTTTTAAAAAATTAAAATAATACTTTGTATTTAGATTTTGTGTTCTTAGTCGTCAGTGAAAGGGCTCATTTCTTTACTGAAAAGTAATTATGTTTTCTATCTTTTACCATTTTTTAATACGCTTTGATTACATTTGACTATTTTTGCATACAACAGAATGTTTAGTGTGCTAATAGACAAAAGTAAAAAAATAAACTATACTATTTAATTCCTCTCGTCAGAGGCAACTAAAATTATTAATTGCTTAACTAAGAACTTTTTGTCCGCAATTGGCACTTGAAAGGAAGAGCAAAAACCTTTGTTTTTTTTCAACCCTCCCTCAATCTTGGGTTCTTTTTTATTTTCTCACTGTCCCCTTTAGGGGGGCATATTAATTTTATAGTCCAGGAGGTAGCGTGCTAAAAAGTGTCTGACTAACATCAAGCTAGAATTTTGTATACAAGTCAATTTTTTTTAGCACCTTTTAAGAATATGTGGTCGTCTAAGTGTGTCTGCGGGACATAGCTTGACAATAGGCGTTTGAAAAAAACAAACCGGTGGAGAGTGGCCATGTCTCACCAATTATGGTGGACAATTTTCATGATCCTGTGTACAGAATTAGTTAGTAGACCGAAAATCTTTTCTTTTTTTTTTCAAATGCCTATTGCCAAGCTATGCCCCGCAGACGAACTTAGCCAATCACATATTCTTAAAAGGCGCAAAAAGATTAACTTGTATACAAAATTCTAGCTTGATGTTAGTCAGACACTTTTTTGCACGCTATTTCCTGGACTATTAGTTTAGATTGATTTATTTTATTTTGTTTAGAGTTATTTTTCAGTTTAGATAAGGTTTTGGCGAGTTCCTTTGAACAGGGATTTGTCCTTTTATATATTAAAGATAATATCTTTAATTTATAAAGAAAAATATGAAAATTTAAATTGTGGACCAATATTCTTTAAAATTGTTTCATTAAAGATTGATTTTTTACTTTGCATCCCATTATCCGCTTATTTTCTAGTATTCTTTGCAAAAAGAAAACAACCTTGAATGAGGTTTGTTGTGTGTCTTCTGACACCTTAGTAATTAAAAGAAGAAGCACAAGTTAATTTTAATTTGATGATGTGTTTGTCAGTCAAATTTGTACTAGCACTATTGTGTGTTTGTGGGTGGTTTGTTTGTGTTTAAACACCGATGGTGCTGTATGTTGCCTGTGCACCTTACGCTTGGATTGTTATTTGTGTGTGCTTTGTTTTTTTATTTCTCGTGCGCTTGTTGGCCTGACCTCTCTTCTATGAATGACTCCTTCACCACGTCAGGTCTAGATCGAGGGTCTCTAGCCTTACTAAGTCCCAAGTGGCTTATCTCAAGACCTTTGTCATTGCTAATATCACATCTTCTCCGACAATATCAAGGTATTGTATTTTTCTTTGTATTATTAATATTTCTAACGGCTTAATTTTAATTTTACTTCTTTTATTAAATTAAAACTAAATTTTTAAATATTGCCTTATTTAACAAATTGATATATTTCGGGTTTAAATGTTGCTTTGTGTAATTAAATATTAAATGGAAAACAGTGAGACTATTCATGCCAAATTCCATCGAAATTGGCCCATTAATTTTGGTTACATGCATCTTTACTGAGTATATACGTAGGTCAAGTAAAAAATAAGGTTCCCACCTTTTTTTTGAGGTGTAAGGCATTTTTTATTGCAATAAATAAGTATATCATCTGAAAGCTTGTATTTTAAACTATTTTTCTACATAGTCACCAGATTTTTCTACGCATTTTTCTTGACGAGTTATCCACTTCTGAAAACCCGCTTCGAAGAACTCCACCGCCATGCCACCATTGAACTTGGTGACCGCTTCCTTCACCTCTTCATTTTACTGAAGCATTGTCCACCCAAGTTTTGCTTCAATTTTGGAAAAAAGTGGAAGATCAGGGCTATAGGGGGCATGATCAAGCAATTGATTACATCAAGCAATTGCAGTACAGATGAACAGGTGAAGGAAGCCAAGTTCATCGGTGGCCTGGTGGCGGAGTTCTTCGAAGCGGGTTTTCAGAAGTGGATAACTCGTCAGGAAAAATGCGTAGACAAATTTAGTGACTATGTAGAAAAATAGTTTAAAGTACAAGCTTTCAGATGGTATACTTATTTATTGCCATAAAAAATGCCTTACACCTGAAAAAAATGTGGGAACCTTATTTTTTACTTGACCCTCGTACAACAGAAAGACATTTTTTAAAAAACACTTGTTTTAGACACAGAGGATCACAGTACTTTCACTCTATATTTATACTATCTGTATTAGAAAAATGTAAAAAAGTGGGGAAAAGGAGTAAAATTGGTGCTAGTATTAACAATTTTTGTGGTTTCCAAAACTTTATTTCTTTTTAGATCTGTTTTATTTTCACCAATGCTATCTCTTTTTCTCACAATTATTTTTTATTAGGAAATAATTCACGTTTAAGATACTAATAAGTAAAAATATTTAATATGACAGACTGCTTGTTGAATAATGACAAATTTAATATATAAGGTAGTTCTCTCCATTCAATTTTTTCTGAATCAATTTATGTAATTTTGGTTTTAGATATTTATTAATGGTACACAGTGTTTAATTTCTTATTGTTATAATATCAAACTTATTTAATATGGATTAACACATTTCGTAATATTTAATAAACATATGTTAAAGGTACAATTTTTAAATCTGAATTTTTGTTTGTTATTATCTTATTTAATTGTTTTGTGGCCGAATCAGATTAAATATTTGGTAGTTCTTCTTTACGTTTGTTCTCAGTAATGTTAATTGTTGTCTAGCTTAATTATTTAAACCCTTAGGGTCAACCTCTATGAATGAGTTAAATCATTTAGCGGTATTCCACTGAGGAGTAATAACGTAACGCTTTATGAAAATTAGCTGTAAGTGTACCCTCTAATAATTTTATGTTTAGTAGTGGATCCTTTTAGGGTTCATGGAAAATAAATTAAATTACTTTATTTCATTCTTTACGGCAATGTTTCGGCCTGACCGGCCATTTTATATGAAACGCTTTATATGAAAAATCAGTTAACACGAAATAATAGCGCGGTCCTGACATAATACTAGGTATTTTCATACTTTTTTTTAACACAAAACAAAAAACCACTTGATATTGATTCTTGGAAAGAACAAAATACATTACACCATATTTTAGCCAGCAAGAATATAGGGAGGGTGGGGGGTCTGAAATTAAAACGAGACACCCAGGCAAGAGCCTTTTAAATGTCTTTGAACGTTTATTACGTTTTTAAAAGTTAGAGGTGATTAGGATTTTTGAACGTTTATTACCTTTCTAAAAAGGTGATTAGGAAATCACCTCCAACTTTTAGGGAGAACTCCTAACTGACAAGTACCAATTTTTTCAGTTGTTTTATTATTTTGTTAATTGTTTTTATAATTATTTTGTTGGCCTGGCTTATATTTAAAAGATGTTATGTACAGTAGAACCCCTCTTATGATGGTCATTGGTTTAACCTGCTACTTGGGTAGGGGTAACTCGTCATATGACACCCTTGTCACCGAAAATTTGGTTTGCCCAGTTATGAATTTGATTCCCCTTGATTTATTTATTCCCACATGCACCCAAATATATAGGGTGTTTCATAAACATGGACGAATTTTAAATGAGTGCTATTTTTTTCTGTTAAGTTGGTGGCATTGAAACTTATCATTTTTACCATCAGATATCATTCAAAATTGAGTTTCAGAGAGAATTGTTTAGTTTAGTTGTGTTGCGTAACCATGGTACGCCTAACTTTCGAGCAACGTTGTTTGGGAGTCAAAACTTATTACGCAAATGGAAATAGTCCCACACTAACAGTGCGCAATCTCCAGGCACTTTTGGGCCACAATAAAGCACTGACTGAGTGTGCTTTAAGCAAATTAATGAAGAAGTTTGAGACCACTGGTTCAGTGAATGATGTTAAACGGACTGTGCGGGACTGATGAGAGCGTTGCCGAAAACAGCCTCTTGGTTGAATAGAGGTCGACTGGTCCGTGGAAGTCCTGCTGGATTCACATCATTCACTGAACCAGTGGTCTCAAACTCCTTCATTAGTTTGCGTAAGGCACTCTCAGTTGGTACTTCATTGTTGCCCATAAGTGCCCGGAGTTTGTGCACCGTTAGTGTGGGACTATCTCCGTTTGCGTAATACGTTTTGACTATCAAACAACATTGGTCGACAGTTATGCGCACCATGGTTATGCAACACAACTAAACTAAACAATTCTCTCTGAAACTCAATTCTGAATGATAACTGATGATAAAAATTATGAGTTTCAATGCTACCAATATAACAGAAAAAAATGGCTCGCATTTCAAATTCGTCCATGTTTATGAAACACCCTGTATAAAAACTTTTTTTTCTTATCAGAGATTTAACTAAAATTCTCTTAATCAACTTTTTAGCAATACACAGAAAAAACTTGAAAGTTATTTTATATAAGTGCTTTTTGGTTTACTTATATTTATAATTTAATTTTAACTATTAGTCTAGCTTTTTCAGTCACTTACACATTATGATCATTGGAAGACCTTTAACAGTATAGTGAGTGTTTAACTTATAACTTATGATTAATATATAATCTATTAATGTTATGTATTATTAGTTTAGAAACTGTAGTTAATTTATTAGATAGAATTAATGCTTGAATAGTAGTTTTATTTTAGATTCCTTTTTTTTGCACTAAATTTTATAAAACTCAGATTTACTTCTTTACCAAGTATTTTATCTCGTATTAGTTTTGTATATAAAAAAGTAACATTACATTTTGTAATTAGTTTCAATTTTTTTTAAGTATTAATAATTTGAAAATTAACAAAAATAATGTGTTTTTCTGTGTGTTTCTGTTGGGTGCAGATGTCTTTTGGTCAACGGCCATAGCAACGGTCATACTAATGCAATGTCAACTTCTGCAAAGCTCAATATCTTTTCCTTCCTTTATCCGACTAACTTTCAATGATTTTCTTTTTTTAAATTCTTTTCAGTATATTTCTCTTCGTATGTGCCAAGAAAAAGACGACTTTCTCTATAATGACACTGACTGACTGAAAATGAATTTAGAAAACATTAAATAAATAACAATAAAATTAACTGAACTATAAATAATAATATTTTCTTAACTTGATAAAGAATATTTATATTTTATAGGTTTTTCACAGGGGGTTTAAATTATCATAAGAAACTGTCCATAACACATTTTTATAAACTTTATTTGAATCTATAATTACTATAAATAAAAATTATGATCTTCTACAGGAGCCTATGTCTAATATTGAGTGAATATTGATAATTCCATTGCACAGAAGTTTCTCTAATTATTTTGGAGTCATCAATCTTAACTTTCTTGTTAATAATCATTGCTATGGGTGTGGAAAGTTGGAATTTCTCCATCTCAAACTCAGTCCTCTCCAAAAAAATTAAATTTATTGCTTGAGCATTGAACTTTGAATTAAACATAGGCTTCTTGGTGCAATGTTATTTTTAAAATTGTTTTCTTCTAAAAGTGTGTTCTCTTGGTAGGACCTCTCAGGGCTTAGTACCTTGTACTAAGCCCTGAGAGGTCCTACCAAGAGAACACA
>KZ651046.1:991293-1026232 GCA_001010745.2 Gerris buenoi
CCCCCCCCAATTGACTCACAACATTAGCAACTCATTTGAAGTGATCATCTTTAAACAAGTTGCTAAAGTTGTGAGTCAATTGGGAAAAAATAAGTTATTTATGACAATTTAACTTGGTTGCTTATGACTCGCAGCTCTCTAAGACATCTTCTCCAGAATACCAACAAATGAAATTCTAAATATCCTATTTATTCTTAAATTTGTTTTATTTTCTTTCGGAACTATATAAAACTGGAAAACTATATAAAACTGGAGTATCAAATAGATACTCTTTATTTGACGGCAGATTCTGCTTGAATTTAAATTAAGTTTATCTTTTAAAAACAAAAAGTAAACTGATATTTTCCCAAAAGATAGAAAGAATCAATAATTTCATCATTTTAATTTATATTATTTGGTACATACTTTTTAATTTTCTATTTATTTATTTAGCTTTCTTTTGTTGATTAATTTATAAGGAAACTTATTTAATAAATTTAAAGTATTATGAGTTATTAATTATTTATTTGTTTTATGTTGTCTGAAACATGTAAGAACTAATTTTAAGTTTCTTTAGTAAATTTATTTGTTTTGATAATTTGTACTATTAATATTTTTACACATACTATTCAGCTTTATTTAATGTATTTAAAATTTGAGAACGATTGTTTTGACTTTTGAGAGATTTTTTTTCTTTATTAAAATTATTAATTGATAAGCAAATAAATAGATAAGTTTTTTTTTTTTTTTTTATTGTGTCTGAATAAATTCTACATCTCAGCAAAAACTTACTTCGTTAAAATCAATGATCTTACATGTTTCGGCTAGGTGAATATGTAATTTGTGAGGATATACCCAACATTATTTACTTATTTAATTAAGATGCCAGAATTCTATTTAATTTAATTTGTGTGTAAATTGATAAAACCTTAACATATATTGACAGAAAAGACTGTAAATAGATGTTGATAATCATTAGCTGTTTTGAAGTAGCTCTTTTTAAAGTATCTAACTTATTCGTGTAATGAAATGTGATTTTTACATTATATTATCTTCAATGTCCACAATTTGATAGGAGAGCAACATTTGAGTTGTTCTTTTGAATTTCTCTATTGTGTTATCTCTAAATAAAAATAGTGTTTTTGTTAATTTTCTTCTAGAAAACTACACATTTTCTAATACGATCTTATTAAAAGATGTGTTGTTCAATAACCATACAAGGTTTTCACACGAAATAATCATTTTGTGCAAAGACTTTGTTGTTATTAAACTATTTTGTCGCTATCCCACATTGGAGAAAAACACAGTTGAGGATATTACCGCCTCTTATCTGACATATGGCTTTTTAAAACAGCTCAATGACTTAAATTACGAGAAAATGGGTTTTGAGGTGAATTTTATGTCCTGTTCTCTTTGTTTTGAAGAAATAAACAGTTATTTAAGCAGAAAAAAATACTACTACGTAGCGAGATCACAGAGAACTTTAAATGTGGGCTGTTTGGATAATAACAGTTTGTGATTATTGTTAACTTTTAGACAACTGAAATATGTAGAACAAGTATCACAATGGCTTTTGAATGAATTTAAATCCCCTCAAACCTATTTATATGGAACAAATGATCTATTTTAAACGTTCTTCATATTTTCCTGGCATCTTAAAATAGAATAGTTTGTTTTTCTTCTATATTAATGTTTTACTTTGATGTATGCAAAATCGTACCATAAGTTTTAAGTGCATTTATTATTACAATTGAATATTATGTTTATGATAATTATCGGTGTTGATATGTTTTCTATTTATTATGTTTAGGTGTAAGATGGAAAATGTTATTTATTAGTTGTATATTTATGTTGTGTATATGTATCACCATGCCCTCTATCCAATTTTTTATATTATTCTTCTTGGTAATTGTTTTTTTTAATTTTATTTTATGTTATATCATATAATGTTATTTTATTTCTATTTTTACAGTGAGGAAATGATGCAATTTTAGTGGATTAGGTATTATTTTGTAAAATGTATTATTTATAAGGCAGTAATTTTTAGCCTGTAGGTAAAACAGATCTTTTAAAAACAAATTTTGCGATAAAACATTTACGGTGACATTTTAGGGAGTAGAAGTACCCCTTTAAAACTGAAGTTAATTCTTTATATCAACCCTTATGCAATATTCTTTAACATCTGAAGAAAAGTCAAATTTAAAAACCGATAAATTTTAAAAAGTGATGTCTGTAATTTTTATATTTTTTTTCACAAATACCTAAAAACCATTTTAATTGCAACATTTTCATATTTAATATTGCTTCATGAAAACATAATCCTGATACTTTCTTTAAAAAAATTATCCACCCACCTTGATATTATTTTTTCTAAAATCAAAACAAAAAATAATTCCTATTAAACATAAAATAATAATAAAAAATGTACAAATAATTGTTGTTTTTTTACTTTATTTATAATTATATATAAATTTTTTTTTTTTTTTTTTATTTNAAGCAGACATCAGTGCCAATTTTACGTTAGTCTCCACGTGACATCATATGTCATGTACACTACATATTTTTCTTTACAATGTTACTCTAGTTCTACTGAAATCGGCACTGATGATGGCTTTATAAAAGTTGAAAGCTGCTTTGATAAATAAACAAATTTTCCGTGGAGAGATTGTTTCATTGTATTCATTAAGATGACCTCCATCAACACTCTTATTTCTCTAGTTTAATTCCTTGAGTTCCTGCCAATAAATGTAGAACAAATTCTATAAAATATCCCTTTTTATATTTCAATAAGCCATACTTTAGGAGGATTTACACTGAATCATTTTGGATGTTCATCAAAGATGTGACAATTAACTTTCTAGAGGAAATCATCCTTGTTTACACATTTTCATCCAGATAGGTGTTTTTACTGCCAATCTTCCAAATTTTGTTGAACTTTAAGGGTCAAGATAGATGTCTCTGAGAAAGAATACTAAAATTATGTGACAGGGTATTGACTTAATCTTACAATAGAATTAATGACAAAGGTCAGCGCGCTCAGATGTTGGTGGGTTAACCCAGTTTCTAAGAAAGTCTGGGTGCTAAATCAAGCTTGTAGGGAGAATGGGCAGAGAAAAACCTCTGAGTGAAGGAAATTATCAAGAACCAATTTGATTATTTGCTCAAAAAATTAACTCCTTTCATTAATAAGAAAGACACTTGATTCTCAGACACTTAGAACCTCTTATGAATGACACTAACATATCTAGCAACTGGAGATATGTGGGAACATTGAGTACACTGTTGAGTTCCAAGTACATTCTTAGTTATATTGCCTAAGGTATGTTAGGCCTTAATGCTTTAGAAAATTTTATAAGGGTGGGTACTGCTAGGTACAAATTTTATTTATTTATCCTTCCACAAGCATTCATAACCGTCATATGCAACTAAGAACAATATCACCTCAACATTACTAACCACGATTAAATAATGCTAAAAAAAAATTAAAAAAATAAGTGAGGTCTGATAATCCTTGAGGAACACTGAATAGTGCATACGTCTCATCCTATGATTACATTTGTCTCTGCACATTCCCTGTCGAAAATTTCTCTGTTCTTAGAATAAGGATTTTAACAAAATTATGAGACACTTTTTTCATCATTTATATTTTTAAGACGTGAAAGTGATAGGCAATTAACACTTACTAGGATTAACACAAACTGTCTCTAACGTAAATGGTGGAAATCAAGGGTTTCAAGTCTATTCATCTACATTTCATCTCAACTTTTTTTTGTCCTCATTAATATTTAAAAATAAAGTTTAAATAAAAGATAAGATAAAAGAAGGATCTATATATAGGAAAGGAAGGTACATCAACAAATAGGTATAGAATACAGAAATACACCAATACAATTTTTTTTAAACTATAAAATATATTTCAATGAATCATATAAAATCTATTTACAATTAAAAGTAGAACTGAAATTATTAACAAAAAAGAAAATTACAACTTTAAGTGACGTTTCTCTTAGTTTTTTTTTTTTTTTTTTTTTACAATTGTTTCAATAATCAAGTTTATATTTAGACTCATCTTAATCTAACAACAAAGTTACAACATTAAATTTAATGTAAGTAAATCATTAAAATGTTAATGGTAATTATTTATTACAATAGGAGGATCAATCAGAGTAATTTATAAGTAATTATAAATTTATTTGTATGATTCTACCTATATAGGATACAGTTCTTTAATCCTATTTATTTAGATCGTAGTATAGGTTCTCCTAGACTTCTCCAGCCACCAGCTTACACTGGACTACTGGAGTACTGTCTACGCGGCATGATATAGAGACCTTTCCATCCCCACTTTTCTGCCTTCCCCCACACCATTCTCTTTATCTACACGACAATTAAATTATATACTAAATAACTAGTCTTCACCCCGCGCGAAGTGAAGGCTAGTAATAACTAACTAATGTAACAATGTAACTAATGTAACNGAACCACTGGTTCCAACCTTGCAATTAGGCCATTTTTCAGGCCCTTTTTATGCCCCAGTGTGGAGAGTTCCAGCTACTTCACACATCATACATTTGTGCATTGTACTGCTGGAGCGAGTATGGTGTGGTCATTAGTAAGCTATATAAGCATGTATCAAAGAGTAGGGGAAGAGTGCCCCATAGGGGATGTCCCTCGCCCTGCACCATCCACGATTCATAGATGCAATTCAAGTATCATGGCATGGGATCGAACCCTCGAGTTACCTCGACTTATTGATAGCTTAGCGAGCGCCTTAAGACCCTTGGCCACGCTGACTCCCTTTATTTTAGGTAAGAAAAACTGTTATTAACAGTTCATAGGGTCAGACAATTTAAATTCTCCCTTTACACATTTTTACTTTCTCATATAAAGAGAAAGTATTGTGATGGCGCGAAATTTCGATTTTGATGGATTTACACGTTTTAAGGTCCCCTGAGTCCAAAAAAGTGGTTTTTAAAAAATGTCTGTCTGTCGTCTGTGCAGTCCCTGGGCCCTGGAGCCTAAACTACTGGGCCGATTTTGACGAAATTTGGCATACATGTTCAGAAAAATCATACCCCGAGGTGAAATCGAGAAATTACGGCCATTCGTCGATAAACGACGAAGAGAGCCCGGGTTCGATTCCCCGTCCAGGAGAAGTTATTTTTATGGTATATTTTGATGAAATGCTCTGTAATAATTAAATGTACATACGAAAATTAATAAATGGGAAACACTGGGCTAAGTGAATATGAACTCGCATATGAGAAAGTTTGTCTGAGTTGTCTCGGACCGATTTTTTTCCTTCTCCTGACCCTTTTCTACCTTTTAGTGAAGAGGGTGTTCATGTAAAAACACACTTTTGATCACAATATTTCCTTCTAAAATTATAGGTTGGATAGCACAAGATAATAAAAAACCAAAAAGAAAATAAAAACCAAATAAATTGGCTAAGAATGGGCTTTCAGCGCTCGCACACGGTCCAGGCAATTCAACTAATAGGATGAGTTCTTCGTTAACAAGCATAATTGGCCCAGCTATATCAAGATAGCGGTCATTTGAAAGTTTTTGTGTTAGCTATAACTTTTGAACCATTTATTATCTATCTATATATATAAAATTAAAGTTTTGTCTGTACATTGGTCAGAATTGAACATTTCTTGGATACTTTTTCGTTTTATACATCCCGAAAACCGAATCCGGCCTTAACTTTTTTCGTGTATGTATGTATGTATGTATGTATGTATGTATGTGTGTCTGTCGCCTCAGTCAGACTTTATAGGCGCAAAACTGGCTAAATGAAATCGATTAATTTTTTTTCAGAGGTGAGCGCAAACATGTTGTGCAATTTGTAGGCTTGGTTTCATCGAAAAATATTGAGTAGAACCAAAGTTATTAAATATTTACTCGTGTGGGAGGGAAAAGGAAGGCCTGGTTATTAAACTAACATAGGTTCTCCTTGACTTCTCCAGCCACCAGCTTACACTGGACTACTGGAGTACTGTCTACGCGGCATGGTATAGAGACCTTTCCATCCCCACCCTCCCCACTTTTCTACCTTCCCCCACACCATTCTCTTTATCTACACGACAATTAAATTATATACTAAATAACTAGCCTGAGCCCCGCGCGAAGCACGGGGTGAAGGCTAGTAATAACTAAATAAACACCTTTCTTTACATTTTTAATGTCTCTAAATGTAACAAAACTGCTCTAAAGTGGAAGCTCAAGCCTTAACACACCCAAAGCATGGGAATGCAAGTAGGAACAAGTTTGAGTACTCTCATTCACATATTTTCTTTAAAAATTTATTATAAAATTTTAACTGAATATTAGCCAAGAATAGATTATTAATTTCTAAAAGTATTTTCCTATTGTCAGCAAATTATATTTATGATATGATTTATTATATTTTACTTATCATTCCATGTTTTATGAAGATACATTCTACAGTTGCATTGAAGTCTATTAATAATCTATGAAATCCTTGCTTCTACGAATACCTTTAATTCCTTGATAAATACAATGAAACAGTCTCTCCACAGAAAATTTGTATTTGTCAAACCAGCTTTCGGCTTTTATAAAGCAGACATCAGTGCCAATTTTACGTTAGTCTCCACGTGACATCATATGTCATGTACACTACATATTTTTCTTTACAATGTTACTCTAGTTCTACTGAAATCGGCACTGATGATGGCTTTATAAAAGTTGAAAGCTGCTTTGATAAATAAACAAATTTTCCGTGGAGAGATTGTTTCATTGTATTCATTAAGATGACCTCCATCAACACTCTTATTTCTCTAGTTTAATTCCTTGAGTTCCTGCCAATAAATGTAGAACAAATTCTATAAAATATCCCTTTTTATATTTCAATAAGCCATACTTTAGGAGGATTTACACTGAATCATTTTGGATGTTCATCAAAGATGTGACAATTAACTTTCTAGAGGAAATCATCCTTGTTTACACATTTTCATCCAGATAGGTGTTTTTACTGCCAATCTTCCAAATTTTGTTGAACTTTAAGGGTCAAGATAGATGTCTCTGAGAAAGAATACTAAAATTATGTGACAGGGTATTGACTTAATCTTACAATAGAATTAATGACAAAGGTCAGCGCGCTCAGATGTTGGTGGGTTAACCCTGTTTCTAAGAAAGTCTGGGTGCTAAATCAAGCTTGTAGGGAGAATGGGCAGAGAAAAACCTCTGAGTGAAGGAAATTATCAAGAACCAATTTGATTATTTGCTCAAAAAATTAACTCCTTTCATTAATAAGAAAGACACTTGATTCTCAGACACTTAGAACCTCTTATGAATGACACTAACATATCTAGCAACTGGAGATATGTGGGAACATTGAGTACACTGTTGAGTTCAAAGTACATTCTTAGTTATATTGCCTAAGGTATGTTAGGCCTTAATGCTTTAGAAAATTTTATAAGGGTGGGTACTGCTAGGTACAAATTATATTTATTTATCCTTCCACAAGCATTCATAACCGTCGATATGCAACTAAGAACAATATCACCTCAACATTACTAACCACGATTAAATAATGCTAAAAAAAAATAAAAAAAAATAAGTGAGGTCTGATAATCACTGAAAAAAAAAACACTGAATAGTGCATACGTCTCATCGTATGATTACATTTGTCTCTGCACATTCCCTGTCGAAAATTTCTCTGTTCTTAGAATAAGGATTTTAACCAAATTATGAGACACTTTTTTCATCATTTATATTTTTAAGACGTGAAAGTGATAAGCAATTAACACTTACTAGGATTAACACAAACTGTCTCTAACGTAAATGGTGGAAATCAAGGGTTTCAAGTCTATTCATCTACATTTCATCTCAATTTTTTTTGTCCTCATTAATATTTAAAAATAAAGTTTAAAGATAAGATAAAAGAAGGATCTATATATAGGAAAGGAAGGTACATCAACAAATAGGTATAGAATACAGAAATACACCAATACAATTTTTTTTAAACTATAAAATATATTTCAATGAATCATATAAAATCTATTTACAATTAAAAGTAGAACTGAAATTATTAACAACAAAGAAAATTACAACTTTAAGTGACGTTTCTCTTAGTTTTTTTTTTTTTTTTTTTTTTACAATTGTTTCAATAATCAAGTTTATATTTAGACTCATCTTAATCTAACAACAAAGTTACAACATTAAATTTAATGTAAGTAAATCATTAAAATGTTAATGGTAATTATTTATTACAATAGGAGGATCAATCAGAGTAATTTATAAGTAATTATAAATTTATTTGTATGATTCTACCTATATAGGATACAGTTCTTTAATCCTATTTATTTAGATCGTAGTTTTTTATTTAAAATTATTTAATTATTTTTAAGTTACTATATGTCTAATATAGTTTAATAACACCATTAAGAACAACTTTACAAATCCAAAATATTTAAAAAAAAGTTTTTCATATTTTGAACTCTTCGGTAATTCTGAGCCTAGTAAGCTCGAAGTCAAATACTTATGATTCTTCAGTCAAATTAGATCCTTTCAGTTCTACACTTTGATGGAATCACCAAATAGATTTGAAACCCTTCAAAATACAGGTGGAAAATTTAAGAGATTTAACAGAATTACTTTTAGACGAGTAAACGTTCAATCTCTTGCTGTATTTTAGTTATCTGGGGTTTCAGTTGGGATCCCTCACTCGCAGTTATAGAACAGGCAACGACTGACCTCGAAACTCCACATGCTCGACCAAGAGCTGCAACATAATTAATCAAATTAACATCAGAAAGCAAAATATAAAGAGAAACTTGAATACAAGGTAAAATAAGTTTTTTGAAGCTTGGTTAATTTAGCTGAAAAATTGTTTAAAAGAAGGTTGTGAAATAACACACCTTATTATCTAGAAATAAGTGAATTGAGCTTCCATTTTAATCACATTGGCCCCCCTTTTGGTGCAAACCTGATCTTGGGCAAATTTAGGCCATACAGGTCATCAAACATCATGTTTGCGAAAACATTTTGACCATGTGGAGGCCTTTCAGATTTCAGAAACACTTTTCGACTGAGGTATCTTATAACATTTAAAATAGTAAAGATAAAAAAAATCTATTTGTTCTTGGGGTACCTTGTTTTGATCTAACGAAGACGTAAGGAACATTCTTATCTTCACAGAGCAGCGGAAGATGGAGAAGGATCTCCAATGGTTCAGCATCCGCACTCATAACAATCAATTCACTAAGGCCTCTGCTAAGCGTCTTAGTAGCTGCAACAAATAAAATATATGTTAAATTATATAGCATATATTATTAAAAAAAGATGTAGAGTTTCATTAACATATGTGGGAACCAATGCATTGGTAGCTTTTGAATAGAAGAGCAGTTGGCTCTCCTATCAATAAATGTTAAAGCATCGGGCAAGGTCAAAACTTGGATTGGTGAATAAGAAACCAAAACTAGAAAATCTCAGTTCAAAGGTATAACACTAATGGTCCCAATAAGAAAATCTGTGAAGGGGCAAACCTGTCCTGTAGTGGCATAATTTTGAGTAGGTTTAAACTGCATTTTTTCAATAACCCACTTATGTATATTTGAAGAGTGGACGTATAAAAAAAATGGTCTGTTAAAGAGAGATTTATCAAGCACTTTTGTCACAGTGAAATATACTACGTTCAAAAGAGCGTTTGGGATCCAATTCATTTTCAAAACGATTCGTGTTTATACAACAAAACCTACAGGTGACCGAAATAATTTGTTTTTGATATTTCAGAAAGGTGACGTAATAGGTCCCATATTATTACCCATATTATTACATTTTATTTACAAGTTATTAAAAGTTTTTACAGGTTCTTTATAGTATTAACTTTCGTTAAACAACGTTTTTGCAGTTTAAAAAAAAGGGAACAGGTTTAGAATACGGTTACCAGACCCGCAATACACTGTTTTCTTGAATTCACAACAAAACCTTCACCTAATATATCGATATTGCGTATATGGAAATTATCTTTCGATATATCGAATTAATTCTGTGTCATGTCTGCTATAATATCCGAAACCATTTAACAAATAAAAATTACGAGAAAAAGTACGAGTTAAAAAAAATAATAGAAAAAAAACGGCACGGCATTAACCTCGTAATTATACGTTATTAGCTTATTTTTTATTTTATGTTACCTTTGGAAAAACCAGTAAAAGTGAATTGTACGGGGATGTTTAAAAAATTAAAATCATTTTCTTTGTGCCCTAGAATTTTTAACGGCCGCTTCACGGTGCTCCACTCATTTTCTGAAGAAAAACAACCCTCCTGTATATAAACCAGGTAGATGTCCAAATCGAAGTATAAAATTCGCTTATTTGGGTTATTTTTATACGTTATTTTGGGGCCGGTAACTGCCGAATTTTCCCGTAATCGTTAGTCAGTCCAGTCAATATCCCTAATTAATAATACTTAAAAACTTATTGAATCTCTCTTCCTTTGTTTGTTTTGTCAACCTAGTAAACATCTAAGTACATAAAAAATTCAGGAAAAATTTTAAGTCGTTAAAAAACCTCGTGGATATCCAAGTAAAATTAATAGTGGGGCAAAAATGTTAAGTAATGCTGTGAGAATCGATTGTACATAGTATTTCGATTATAACCTGAAATCTAAGTGTAACCTACCCATAATGTGAGTTGCGAGCTTGATAGCTGTATTCTAAAGTTTAGCCAAAAAAAGAAACGGAAGCTTATGTTACGAAAACAAAAACTTGAGAAGTGGAAAATAGTAAAATAACCTGATATCACGATCCCCTTCATGACTTGTTCATACGAGCGTTTTGAATTCGATCCCCCGTTCCAATCACGTATTTTTGGTGGAGCAGATCTAAACCCATACGATTAGTCGATCTCCATTCATACTAGTGCTACGCTCTTATTCTAAAGAATAACAACCTTGCTGCATATAGACCAGGTAGAGGTCCAAATTGAAGTACACAATTCGATGGTACCGTACAATTCACATTAGCCACATCCAAGAGTAGTAGTTTTGCCACATGAGTTTAAATAAACGTGTTATGTAATAAAATTTGTGATAATATCCTAATCATTATAACTGAAGAATTCATATTCTTCAGTTTTACCCAAGTTTTTATCAAGGAAAAACTATTACACCACATGCATGCAACTGTAAAAAACACATGTATCTATATCCGATCTTAATTCATTCCAGGGTACCAACTCAACACGGTAATTCCTACAAGCAAATTCTTACAATACTTAGAAAATCAGATCATATGTTATTATCTTACCTTCATTGGCCCCCTTTTTTAACTGTTTGTAGTTAAGGGCTTGCTGTACCAAGTTCAGAATTTTGGCTGTAAGAGCTGCATCAGCCAGCGGGTATGCTTTAGGATTTACTTCTTCAGTCTGAAAAAAACATAAAATATTATAAACAAATTTATGGTTAAACTGCACGAAGATAAAACAAAAAACCACATGCCGACTTCAAAGAAATAAAAAGAAATGTAAATAAATAACATACAAAGTAATAATATTATTATAACAACTTACCATTGTGTTTTTTTAAAGTTTATTTGTATTAAAAGTGTCACTGATAAATAATTACTGTGGTAAAATAAATGAATAAAACTTGTAAAAATTAAAAACGGGGAAAGCGGTATTAACACGTGCTGCGCGCGATACAAACAATGCTTTCGGTAAGGTTATATGAATGGTTGTGTTCAGCAGTTCAGCACTCCTGAGAACAAAGCGTGATGATACTTATTTCTTTTTATTCAACGCTATGTTTTTAAAAGAAGTTGGCTGATTTTTAGAAATCTCTCTAACCACCTACGTATCTCGTTCTACTCGACGGGCTATCTCTACTAGACGGATTTGAAACATGAACTAATGACATAAAATAATTAGCCTCGATTTTGGTGGATTTACACATTTTGAGGTCCCCTAAGTTCAATAAAGTGGTATTTAAAAAATGCCAGTCTGCCTGTAGTCTGTGCTGACGCTCGCGCTCTGAGCCTAAATGTAGACTTACCTATCTTAAAGCTAAACAACCAACAAGGCAAGTAATACTGTACCCGCAATATACATGATGTTAACTTATTCTGGGTTTAGAACTATTTTAGAAACAGAAAGAAACTTTTTGTGAATCTCGGAAGAAAACTTTTTAACAAACAACTAGACTGAGACTGTGATTAACTTTTAATTTGGCTTTATGCATTATTCAGTCGTTTATTTATTTAGTTTTATTTAAGTAGACTTCTTTTGCTGAAATATAATTCGGGTAAGTGTTAATAATTTCGTTGTTTTTACCTTGTTTTCAATCTGTAAAGCAGAAAGAGTCGTTACGACTTGTCTATTTTTCGCATTGTTTATTTACTTATTTTTTTTAGTTTACATGAAGTTTCCTGTTTGCCCTAAAGTTTAACTTTATTCGCAGGGGTATTTTCATGTGAAAAAAATCAAAATTAAACTAAATTTGATGAAAGTTAAACAATATTAAACGATTTAAGATGAAGATGCCGTATGTAATAAAGATGTCTCAATTATAATAAAGGCTGTTCCGTCGTAGATAAGGTTTTCTTTCTTTTGTTAAAACGGTCGGAAACATATTGTTCGCAAGAACAATAAAATTACAGATCAGATAAAACTTTCTGATTTTCCTTCGAGGATGCTATTAGTCTTTATTTTCCCTGAATATTTTGTTTATTTGTGACAACAATTATGGCTACTTCTTTACTTAAGCTATAGTTATTTAGACAAAGGAATATTTGCAGAGTAGTATATATTTCTTAATCTTAATTAATGTTGAGACAAAGGGATATTTAGTCCAATGTACCTTGGGACAAAGGAATTTCAAACTTGTTTATATAATTGTGATAATATCTCTTAGTTTACTTAACTTTCAGGACAAAGGAATATTAAATGTATGCTAATAAAACTGTAGAACTCATTGCCCTACAGTTTTCTTTGTACAATTTAGTCTTATACATAATAAGAATCAATCTTAAAATTACGTGATAGAACTGCTTCAGGAGCCTTATTGTCTTCGAGACTTTTGTAGGGCTGACTATTGTTTACAACCAAGGGGGGTGCCTAGTAAAGAAGTGCTTAACATTTGCTGAAATTAATGTGTATTCGTTGTTAAGGGTGAATATAAAAATGTGAATCCAATAAGTATCAAAGTCTTTGAATCCCAATCTCCCTTTGTGTTGTTCAATCCCAAAACTAAAATATGTTTGTTCCTTTTCTAGTTTGGGTTCAAGTGACTTCATTCTACTAAGATCAAACAAAACTCTTTTTGATTGCAGCATACTTCAAAATTTGTCACTGAACATGTTTGCCTTTAAAGTAGCTGTATATCATTGGATATGAAACACTCTGGTTGTGGGAAGAAACAATTTTAATACTATTTGTTGTTAATAAATTGGTGCCAAAGGATCATTTTGATTTTATGATAATCAAACCCAAAAGATGAATTTTTTACTTATCAAATCTAATATGACTACAGTCTTCACATAACTAGAATTAGTGCGTTGACAGCGCGGGAAAAACTAGCAAATGGGGTGACGAGCCAATGAGAGCTTGAGATTTTCCCGGACAAAAGGTCAGGCCAACTAGGCAAAGATTAATGTCTCTAGAGGAGGGGAGAGGCCATCTGGATAAACGCTGCCCCACCCCTATACACAGACCTAGGGGCTTTATTTTTCCCCCAGAGAGGTTTGCCAATCTGTGTGTCACTCAATTTCCCGCGCTGTCTAGTTGTGTGAAGACTGTAATTACCTTTTTGCTCCTAAGTGTTGCAAAGCCAGTCCATAATAGATTGATTTGATTTGTTTAAAATATAAATTATTTTCACTCTCAGAAGATGCTAGGTATTTGCTATGAAATGTGTATAATAGCAAGCATCAGATTTTAAATCAAACTCCTTAGTCTTTGTGTTTTTTTTTCTCATTTTATAAATTTAAATAAATTTTTTGTCTAAGCAGATAATTTTGTATTTTTCTCTAGGATTATGTTTTATAGATCTTTTGAGTTAATTAATGAATGTGTAATGGTTGTAGGAAGATGTCTGATTCGGAGAGTGACTATGACTCTGTAAGAGAGAGGATAGACTTGAAGGAGCTTCGAGTGGTGGATGAAGTTGGAGATTCCGGACAGGAAGGTAATGGGCTGGAGTACGACACTCTTAGTGAAGCAAGTGGTTCTAGTGGTAGGGGTGCTAGTGGCAGACGTAAGCGAAGGGAACGTTCTCATCTCACTTCCCAGTCACGTAAGGAACGCACTTCCAGGCATCATCGCTCTAGATCACCCATTCGACCTACTAGAAGACACAAGAAACCTTCAATCTCAGATAAGTTTAACTCTTATGAAGATCGCCTTGAATATCTTTTCAGAGGAGCTCGATTCTTCATGATAAAATCGGGTAATCCTGAAAACATCGCACTTTCAAAGATAAAAGGGGTCTGGTCGACTTTACCCATCAATGAAAATAAACTGAATCAAGCTGTAAGATCGACAAAGAATGTAATTTTAATATTTTCTGTCAAGGAAAGTATGAAGTTCAGTGGTTTTGCACGCCTTGCCGGCGAATCTCGAAGAGATACGTCACCAGTTAACTGGGTTTTACCTCCTAACATAAACCCTCAAGATTTAGGGGGAGTGTTCAAAGTAGATTGGATATGCAGAAAAGATTTGCCTTTTCTCGAGACAGCCCATCTGAAGAATCCTTGGAACCTTAGCAAACCTGTAAAAATCGGACGTGACGGACAAGAAATAGAGCCTGGCATCGGAAAGAAGTTGTGTCTATTATTTCCTAGAGACCACAACATCGATATGGAAAAGGTATTAAGAAGAAGCAGAAATCATGCCGTGGTTAACTCTGGTGCTGGTAGCGGTCCAGAGAAAAGAGGGAGGTTACAATCATCTGTGGTAGCAGCTCCTTCCCATTCATATCCTACACAAGGCTTTCATCAAGGACCTCGTGATTACTACGCTCCTCCTGGGATGCGATACCCTCCTCATCCTTACTACATGATGACCCCCTATGAACCTCCTCCTCCTCCTCGTTACTATGAAGGACCCCCTCTTCCTCCAGACCTCTCTAAGCACTTTATGGATTACTTCTATTCCCAAGAAAGACCTTTTTTCCACGGACGTCCCTTACACCCTGGTATCAGGAGATAGCACGAAATGGCACGTATGTTCTACGACCGTCCACCTCCTTTTATCTAATCGACATCATCTGTTACAGTTCCTCAGTGTTTTACCATTTTCAATGGCAGTTCAAGTTCAAAATCTAAGTGTTAAAAAAATTTTAATCGCAATTTAAAGTGTATTTTTTAGAAGTGCAAAGTAATTTCTTTAATTTGATTCAAGTGCTCTTTTTTTATTATTTGTTGTTTTCATTTGTTAGTGTTTATTACTCTGTGTACATGCTTTTAAGTGGTTCTTTTTTTACTTTTCATTCAATGTCGGTGCATCATCGACCCAACGTCGACAGCTGTTTTATCTTCAGTTGCAGTCACTAAATTTAATTTATCAGTGAATCAGTCATTTGAAAAGTTATTCTCTATATTTTACTAAGCATTATAGTCATAATTACATACCAAAAACAATTTGCAAATCTAAAATTCACATATTTAATTTTATTTTTATATGTATATATATCATAAAAAGTTTAGTTTTCTAAAGAAACTTTTTCTTTTCAATAGATCATGTAATTATTAATTAGTAAAAAATTACTAAGTTTAGTTACAATTATATTTTTTTAGTAGAATTTTAAGAACTATAATGTGTGTTAAAATCTTAAAACGTATCTTATTGTGGAATTAATTAATGAAGTAGCTTCTCTGCTGTAATATATTTACTGTGTGTGATTTCTTCTTGGTGTTTATATAATTACTTGTTATAGACTGAAATAATATTCCATTAAATTTAGTGAAAAATTATCATCAAGAGGAATTTTCGTCTATGAAAAAATTCTGCGGTGTACCCATCTTTCGTGGCACCCGGTTCTTCTCGTATTTCATAAAATGTTCAATTTGTTTTTTACTATTTAAGTGGAATAAAACATGAACTTATAATCTAGATAACTTAGAATGAAATAGAATTATTTACCCAAAGTAATGTTTGTTTTATTTATTATGAACTTTTACTTAATGTTACTGTGCTTGGGCTGTTTATTATGAACTCTTATTTTGATTTAATTTTGTTGTGAGTTTTTCATGGGTATACAAGAGGGTTGTTACAAAACTATTATGGTAAGATGAAATAAGATTATAAGGCTGAGCAAACTCCTTCAGACTGATTCTAAAATTCACCTGAAGCATATTTTTAATATAATAAAAAATATACGCTTATATATATACTCAGCCATCAACGATATAGTTTCCATAGTTACGAAGTTTACCTGCTATTATTTAATAATGAACATTTAATTTTCGCCGGAGGCTGTGATTTTATACTCAATTTTTATAATTGATCTCAAAATGTGTTTTTAATCTATGAACTTTTTTTCTACTGTTTTAACATATGTCGATTATAATCGGGTAGTGATAGAATGGAGAACATTTTATTTTTTTGTTGCTTATTTATTTTTATAAATAATAGGGAATCTTATGGACTTTGATAACAGGCTGTTACCAACATTATTCTGATAATATTATGAACTTTATATTTTAAAATCCTATTGCAGAACAATGTGGTGCAGTCTACGTGTAGACATTCATTAGTGCGTTATGTTGATAGACTAATATAACCTTTCCTCGCTCCAATTATGGAAATTCGTAGTGCTATCAAAGTACTTTGTCCTTACTTCCTAACTTGTCAAGATGTTAAAGTTTATTTATTTATTTTATATTATTACCTATGTTGTTGTTTTTTTGTGTTATTGGTGTTTTATTAGAATATTGTTTCCTTGTCATAATCCTCTCCTAATTGTTTATTGTAGATACATTTTTATTTGTTTCTTGTGATATATCTTGATTTTATTTTTTTGCTTGACTGTGACATATTTAAAGACTTTTTTTTATTCCGTTAAACTTCAATTTTACAAAACTATTTCTAGAATCTAAATTTTACTTTATGACAACTTATTAGTTTTATATCTGATTGGACTTTTAACTTTGACTAATAAGCTCTTTATTTATTTATTTTGTAGCTAAAAACCGGAGATCATTGCGTTTTACATTTTATTTAGTCATTTATTTTATTTTAACCTATTAGTAGATAAAGAACTTTATTAAGAAAAGACTGTGATTTGATGTACTTAAAGTGATCTCAATATTTTGTATTCAGTCGCTAAAACTGTTAAAATATTTAAGTTAATTTATCATTTTTTTCCTTCCTCTATATATTTGTTTGCATGTTTTTATTTTATTTTGTATGTGTTTTATTCTTACTTGAAATGGTATATTTAGAAGAGGTGTCTCTATGGTTTTTTTTAGTTGCCCATTTGCTCCAAGGTAACATAACAATTGCCCAGATTTTTTTTTAAATTCCTTTACTCTAATGGTGGAATGAAAGACAAGTTGGCAAAAAAAAGAAGAAAAAAAATGTAAATTACGTGCATTATAGTCAGGGTGCCCATAGGCAAAAAAGTCACTTATACATACTCTTTCCAAACCTTTTTGTATGGCTTGTTTAGGCCAAGTCTGACACTGGTTTCCCCTGTGACTTTTTTTAGTTTTGGGGCATTTTTTTATTATTTGAACCCTAGAATTTTGACGTGTCTGTTCAGAGCCAACTGAACTATCTATATTTTTCTAGAGCCTGCCAAAGGGTCGTATCAACTCGCCTGCGGATGTTTTGATTTTTGCACATCTGCTGTCACGGTCGCCAGATGTTCGGAGCCAACTGTACTATCTATATTTTTTCTTGGGTATATATACAAATTGGGGGGCAGGTTGTACAGTGAATATACTTGTAATCTTGAACAGCGTCAGACTGGAAAATTGGAAAAAGTTCATTATTAAAATGTTGATTTATAGGGTTCAAATAATGTATCTTGAGAAAATCAGCTGTTTATTAATTAATTTTAATTAATAATAATAATTAATTTGAACTAATATTAATAATGATTAATAACCAGCTGATTTTCTCAAGATACATTATTTGAACCCTATAAATCAACATTTAATATTGTCTGACGCAGAACTTTTTCCGATTTTCCAGTCTGACGTGTCAACATTTTAGGGTTCAAATAATAAAAAAACGCCCCAAAACTAAAAAAAAGTCACAGAGGAAAACGGTGTCAGACTTGGCCTAAACAAGCCATACAAAGATGTTTGGAAAGAGTATGTATAAGTGACTTTTTTGCCTGTGGGCACCCTGACTATTATGAAATTATCATGATCCCAAAAATTCCTTTTTTAATAAAATTATACTAGGCATTACGTTACATGTTACATGTGACTATCACTGAAGCAAGCATGACACAATACATATTGAGAATTAAGAAAATAGTAAAGCATGAATGTTATACATAGTTAAAGACGATTAGTATATTACAGGGTAGTGGAGTGGGGGTGGCAGGTATGTTCTTGTATAAGTATAACCTTTCTAAATTTCTTTATAACAATTTTTACTTTATTGAAGAGGTTTTATGTAAGTTAGTTTTACTTAATTTATTGTCCCACCTGTGAACCTTTTTTTTAGGGGGCCTGGTAGCCTGGAGGAGAGAGCGCTTGCCTTTCGATCAGGCAAGTAAGGCAGCATCGGGCGTGGTTAGTAGGACGGGGGTGTCCAATTGACCTTGAGCTCTGGATTCAATTCCCAGACCAGGCCCTCCGCTCAATGTTCACCCAGCATTGTTTAAAATAAATGGGTAGCTGCTCGAAAGAGTAGGGTCACCAGGTTTCGGCCTGGAAACCATGAAATACACTCCCATTTCGATTTATATCGAATGAGAGTCATGGTTAACGACCAGACACTTCACTCAAAAAATGTGAAGAAGTTAGGTTCCTAACCCGGGTTTGTTCAATGGGCCCACATAAGTGGCCTGCGTCTTCGGGCGTAAAAGCCCCCCGGAATAAAAAAAAAGAACCTTTTTTTCAGACAGACTTATATTTTGCATATTTTGTTGAATATAAGAAGCCCGCTTTAGTTACTTTTGTTAATTGTAGTAAATTTACCCTGAATTTCATGGGTCTCCATCTAACTTTTTTATAAGGGCAGCTGGCTTTTCCTTGCAAAAGTATCAAATTTAACATGCGCTATTAAACATACTCAAAAAGCCTTTTCACCAAGTATACAAATATTTTTGTCTGTACGGAAATTATTTATGTCTTAAAAAAAATTAAATATGATTTTGTTCAAGGGAGGATTCAATAAACTTAGAGTTCTAAAGTCTGAACCAAATTAGTTTTAGTGCGTTGACAGTGCAGGAAAGTAAAAAAATGGAGGGGGGAGCCTATGAAAACTCAGGATTTTTAAATCCTAAGCTGTTATTAGCTCTTCACTCTATTACTTCTTCCTGTGCTATCTAAAACCCATTTTGCTCTTTATGTAGAGGTTTTGGATATTTTTCTCGCTTTTGCCTTTTTTAAGAATTCCCTTGAGCTGCAACCATTTCATTAATGGTTTTTTTTTTTTTTTTAATGTTTGAAAGGGGTTAGCCCCCTTTCAAAGGAATTTTTAAACATGATTTTTTTTTTTTTTTTTTTTAATGTTTGAAAGGGTGCTAAGAGGAATTTTTAAACTTTTTTTTTTTTTTTTTATGTTTGCTAACTTCAACTGCTTAAATTATTATTATTTTTTTTTTGTTTCTCAAGTATTGTTTGGACACTTTCTTTGGGCACTCGTATTTTAACGCACAAAAATGAAAATGCAATGTATTTTAAAAAGCACAAATTAAAATTGCTACAGTAAAAAGGACAAACTAGATACATACTTGAGAGATAAACTGGCTGATCAAATGCATGATGGAACATCTTCCATCTTAACAATGAAATTAGTTGATCAAAGCTCCTGACAGGCTAGTAGTAGTAGTAGTAGTCTAGTACTCCCTACTAGAACGGGTAGGACGAAACACTTGTTCGAACCTTGCAATTAGGCCATCACTTAGGCCCTTTTTACGCCCTGTGGTGGAGCGTTCCAGCTACTTCACACATCATACATTTGTACATTGTACCGCCGAAGCGAGTATGGTGTGGTTAATGTTCCAGGCTATGTTCCAAGAGTTGTTTACAACTTGATTTCTAGGAGCCTATTCTTTAATAGGCTCCTAGAAATCAAGGTATAAACAGATCTTGGAACATAGTTTGTCAGGGAACAGGAGTTTTGGTCAACTGATTTCATTGTTTACTGGTTAAAGTAGAGCCAAAATTATTAATTTATAACTTTTTACAGGTTCTCTTCAACCTACTTCCAAATTCCGTTCTAACTAACAGGTTGTAAGATGGATTTATTCTATAAATTTTACATTCAAGCAGGATATAAAAATTCTAAACAAACACTAACTTTTATCTGGATTTGTATCATTGTACACAATGTGAAAACATAATATTTACTATTCTGTAAATTAAACAAATATTTAAACATCGTAAAATTAAGTACATAATGTAGAAATAGTAAATAAACTCCACAATGGTTGTCGTTAGTGGAGGAGGACCTGTATTTTATTTGAAATATATCAAGGTATTATAATGGGGCCACTTCTTCTCTACTTTAAAGAGGAGTTTTCATTATATAGAGGTTTACTCTACATGTTGAGGTCTCGGTAATTTTTTTTTCTGCATTGAAGAAACCACTTGGTCAGAGTTAATTTAATCAGTGGGTCAAGACACTGTTGGTTTTATTAGAAGCCAATTAAGTGTATAGACAGACCTTGTTGGTTCTTATGTTGAAAACATTTTTTTCCACTAATTCTGAAAATAGTGTTTATTTATATTCACAAATTAAAAAGCTAAATTTTAATTATCTTTCCTCTCCTAAAAATATGCATATTTTATTTATTTTTTAAAAAAAATGTTTATAATCATTGCTATTTTATTTTTTATTAAATTTTGCATGTGATTTAGCTTCTATTTTTACCAATGATTTATAAATTAATTATACAGAGATCTTCAATGATAATTTAAAAAAAAAATAACTTATCCATTTGTAGAATTTTTTAAACGTCTTCCATACTTATATTAATCGCATCCAAATTTGTTCAATAATGAAAATAGGTACTTTTTGTTTAATAATTAATTAATTAAATTTGAGATATTCATACACCACAACTTTTAGAAGCGAGATGAATATTGTATCAGAGTTTCAAAATAGTCAAGATTAATTAGTTGTTATTTTTCCCTGATTTTATATGAGAAGTTAAAAAAAATGATTGGCCCTTATAAATGGTAACTAATTAATAAAAATATCACTCATTTACACTTTATTAATTACTTTTTACTGCTATTAATTATGAATTCTTTTTTTTTATCTATTTTTTGTACGCTTTTATTTACAATTATTATTATTATTATTTTCAATAAGTGATATAATACATATACTGAAAGTTGGATAAAAATACAAGTTATAGAGATCAGCTGTATAACAACAGTGGTTAACGAAACAATGCCATT
The DNA here is from genome assembly GCA_001010745.2 of Gerris buenoi. NCBI lineage: Eukaryota > Metazoa > Arthropoda > Insecta > Hemiptera > Gerridae > Gerris > Gerris buenoi. Next base: position 1,012,820 of record KZ651046.1, read on the forward strand.
GATAATAAATAAAATTTACTTTTGTTCTACTTTGAAATTTGTGAAGCTTATTAGTCTTCTTAAATATTAGACACATTTTTATTGCAGTTCAAAATCTGCCTGATACAACTCGTTTTAAACTTTCTTATTATTATTGAACATTTTGTCAAAATTTAATAAATAAAATTAATTCTTCATTGGAGAGGAAACGAACCCTCTGCTCTATTTTGTGAGGAAATAAATTTATCCTGGGAAACGTCTTAATTTATCAGATTTTTATTTAAATGGACTACATTTTAGAATTTTTTAATCATAATGATACCGACTTTGATAAATAATTAATTTTTTCCTGAGTTTTTGGAGGGTGGTTGCCTAAAATGTTTAGCTAAAATTTATTTCTCGTTTTTGCCTGAGGATATGATTTTTCTGAACATTTAAGCCAAATTTCATTTATATATTCGACTGCACTGACGACAGACAGACATTTTTAANTTATATGAGAAGTTAAAAAAAATGATTGGCCCTTATAAATGGTAACTAATTAATAAAAATATCACTCATTTACACTTTATTAATTACTTTTTACTGCTATTAATTATGAATTCTTTTTTTTTATCTATTTTTTGTACGCTTTTATTTACAATTATTATTATTATTATTTTCAATAAGTGATATAATACATATACTGAAAGTTGGATAAAAATACAAGTTATAGAGATCAGCTGTATAACAACAGTGGTTAACGAAACAATGCCATTGATAATAAATAAAATTTACTTTTGTTCTACTTTGAAATTTGTGAAGTTTATTAGTCTTCTTAAATATTAGACACATTTTTATTGCAGTTCAAAATCTGCCTGATGCAACTCGTTTTAAACTTTCTTATTATTATTGAACATTTTGTCAAAATTTACTAAATAAAATTAATTCTTCATTGGAGAGGAAACGAACCCTCTGCTCTATTTTGTGAGGAAATAAATTTATCCTGGGAAACGTCTTAATTTATCAGATTTTTATTTAAATGGACTACATTTTAGAATTTTTTAATCATAATGATACCGACTTTGATAAATAATTAATTTTTTCCTGAGTTTTTGGAGGGTGGTTGCCTAAAATGTTTAGCTAAAATTTATTTCTCGTTTTTGCCTGAGGATATGATTTTTCTGAACATTTAAGCCAAATTTCATTTATATATTCGACTGCACTGACGACAGACAGACATTTAAAAAAAACACTTTTTAGACTCAGGGAGGAACCTCAAAAATTTGTAAATCCCAATAAATTTGAGTGTGCTTTTACAATTCTTTCTCTATTTATACTACTTTTATGAGAAAGTAAAAACAAATAATAGCTATTTACGTACCTAGAGCAGTAAGGGCGTTATTACAGGCCGAGGGCGAAGTTTGAAAGCACGAGTGCGTTTAACGCCCGAGGCCTGTGATAGCGCTTACTGCTCGTGGTGCGTAATCTATTTTATCGCCCACCACATGTAAACTAACTACAAAAAACTAATTTACTGTAATCTTCAATAACAATAAATGCATTTTAAGGTTAAATCATTACCAAAACAAACCGCAGTTATAAAAATATTGATTGTTTACAAATTGAACAGCTGACGCTGAGAACTACTAGCGCTTCCTGCACACCGCGGCCAGGCCAGGAAGCGGCCGCTTCTCGAACAACAAGCGGCCCTGTAAAGGAAAAACCATACATTATTACCGGCCCCAGGACTGTAATATGGAACATTACCGGCCGCTCAGGATAGGAATGTTTACAAGTGGAGGGCGATAAAATAAATTATTTCTGACAATTTAAGAAAATTTTCTTCAGTTTTGGGTTGTAAAAGATAATTATGCTGAAGCTTATTTAATTTAATTGGCTTCATTTCATCCCTTGGATCATCATCAGGCCTGTTATAAGTTGTATTTTCCTTGTTGATAAAAAGGAAAATACAATTAATAAAAATATTAACTCTTGCGTTAAAAAAAAATAAATGGAAAAGTTATTAAATGAAATATTGCACTATGTAAAAGCATACATAACATAACTTATTAATTGCTATAAAAAGGGATTAGAAATTACAGCAACATTAAATTATAATGTTTAACAACATGCGTGGATAAATAAAGTATAAATGTTGTTTCCTTAATTTGAGACATTATTATTGTAGACTTATTGAATCAATTCTATTTATCCTTCTAGCCAGCTTAAGAATCACCATCAAGGAGGAGGAGCAATATTATGATTGGGGGTGTATTTTTTTTGTTGATAATTTCTTTCTTTTTAGGTTATGTTTTAATAAACCTTCAGTCTGTATGCCTCATGAATCTTAGTTTGTTGACAGAGCAGAAGTGTAAAAAAAAAAAAAAAAAAAAAAAAATAGAATGGGGGAACCAATGAGAGGTTAATTTATGTTCGTTATATTTATGTTATTATGCTTACTTCCTCTTTGCTCTAAAAGAAATTAAAAGGTTCACTTTTGTAATAATCTGTTGCTTTCTTGCTTCATTCTCAAACCGACTTGAGTACAATACGATAATTTACTTTTTATATAAATCAGGGTCTATTGAACATGTATACCAAATGTTACTGAAAGTAGATCAGTTATTTATGCTCCAATATTTTAGCACACATAATAAAAATCTCTATAAATCTCAAGCTTAGAGTTGTCTGCCTCAGAGATTTAGCTAATTTTTTGACGTTAAATGTAATTTACAGAGATTTTTACATTTACAGAGATCATTCTCAAGGGAGTTGCTTATGGAGAGAGTCATTATCAAATTACTCCCATTATGTAAAATTATCCCATTATGCGGTCTCTTTCAGAAGAAATAGATTTATTAGTCTCCAGCCACAGAAACCTTAGCTGTAGAATAACCCTACCTTGAATATCTTAAATGGCAATTCTGTAACCAGTGACAAATTTAACAGCTTTATTCAAGTCACTGTCACGTCAGTAATAGGTGACACAGTTGGAACCCTATTACTTAACCTATTACGTTAAATAACGTACATCTCTATAGAATACTATATATTTTATTCAGTGAACCTTGAAAATATTGTTATTAATTTTGCTTGGATAATTAATTGATAAAAATAGAATTTTGTCCTGAATATTCCCTATCTAATTTTTATTCATTAGTAAATATGAAAGTTATATTGGATTTGATCAAAGTTACTCGGACCAAGTATACTTGGATCATGCTGCCGGTTTTAACTTGTGGCCAAAAAAGGGGTAATTTTGCTTTGGTGTGGACTCTTCCTAGCTGAATAGACCCTACTGGTTTTTAAGTGTTAAGAAATATTTTTTTTCTATCTCATAAAGTGAGATTCAATCTCATAATCAGCATGACTAATACAACCTCAGATCCGTTTATGTTAGAACCTTGAAATTTAGAAGTCAGTTTCTTTAAAAAGAAGTTTGGAATGAAGACTTTAATTATTCAGGTAAAGGTCTTAATGATGCCGAGGTAGTTATATAGGCGAAAATTTGCACAGATTATATTGTTTTAAAGAAAATTTTAATGATCATCCCTAGATCCCAATAAGAAAAAAAAAATGTTATTTTAGTGATACATGACCCTGTTCAAATCCTGGTGGGCTTTTGCACTATTATAGTTTATACAAATTCAGCAAAGTTATACTAGGTGTGCAATGCTTGCAATATTGAGCTGAGCGTGCATTTTAATCATATTTATTTATTTTTTTCTATTTTACCAACAGAATGACCCCATAAATGAAAATATGACCAAAGTTAACATAACAACAATAACTGTACTCTTAACCCATTGAATTTGAATCCAATTCATGAACCCACCTTAGTGACTGATTAAAATATACACAATTTTAAAAGTTAATTAAAAAAGAAAAGTTATGATCCACTGTGGATACAAACGTGAGTGGGCCTGACGGAGCCTTGCAAGATGGTTCTACTCGAGGCATGGAGAATAGAGCAACTGAGGGCTGAAAGGGAGGGCTTGGATCCACTGTGGATCCATCCGCCAGGCGCGTTAGCACAGCATGGATCCACCCGCATTGAATGGGTTAAACGACATGCATCTTGAAGGGCATATACTATTTTAACTTTTGTACCCCGTGCACCAATTTGGACCATTTCAGATTTATACCTTCCTGTGGTTGGTCACTATGACCGTGCCGAATTTTAAATTGATCGGCTCAGCCGTTCAGGAGAAAACTTTTGTACTCCGTACCCCAATGTACCAATTTGGACCATTCAAGATTTATACATTTTGAGGTTGGTCAATATGACCGTGCCGAATTTTGTGCGGATCTCAGCCGTTCAGGAGGAGTATGCGTCCAAACAAATGCAAAGTGTAGCATAAGAGCTTTGCTTTGCTCAGCTTAATTATGAAAAATAAATTAGTTAGGCAACCACCTTTAATATATTACACATCCTCTAAGATGTAGAAATATGGTTTTAACTCAATACAACTACTTGTGTATGTATGAAAGTAGTCAATGAGGAAGGGTTTTTTTTGTAAAATATGAAATAAACTCAATATAGCCATTAATTAATCAACGTTTATTAACTGCAGAACTTAAGATTATATCGCTATTTTATTTGTACTAAGTGATTAATACTAATAGTAGATTGGAAGGTGTCACCATTAAGATAATAATGTTATGTAACATATTTTTTATCTAATGCATAATTAAATTCTTAAGTCTGGGATCTCTTAATAAGAGTTTAATTGCAATATGTCAATAAAGTGAAAATAATTAAGGGAAGAACGAAAGTTTCCTGATTATTAAAACTACTTTTATTAATATATATATTATTGTCCCTTTAGATAATGAATATTTCATCAGTAAATCTTAGACTTTGCTCTTTATGATAATATTTAGTGAAGAATATTATGTTAATATTAATTTAAAACGATTTTAGGATATAGCTGATTACATCAAATTTAAAATTGGAAATATATACATATAAGACGCGGGTTTTTATTTATATCAGCTGATGGCACATGCGCTCTTTCTTATCAATTATTAGCAGTTCTTATCAATCAGTGAAGGGAGATTGGAGATTGTATATTTACTTTCTTATTTCGATATTTCCATTTTAAAATACGTTGGAATAAACGTATTTCCGTACATTTGTAATTTATTGCATTTTATAAATTTGAGTTGACAATGATCAATTTTTGGATGGCTGTGTGAAAATGGAAGATCCCGAGATGGTGCTCAACCCTTCGGATAATAAGTATCCTTATTGTATCGTATGGACTCCTATTCCTTTATTAACGTAAGTACACCTATTTTGATAAATTATTTTAAAAAGTTTTAGAATTCAACTCTTTAAGGATAATTATGAGATTTGCTCTATGAAGAGTTATCAGATTAGTTCCAATGGTTGGATAATGATTTGCCTTTGAGATTCAAAAGACTCTCTTACGGTGAAATTTGCCCAATAAAATTTAGTAAAATAAAAGAAAAATAATTTTTATATATGATTTAGTCTTTTTATGATAGTGTCCTATAATATGTGTAAGCTGGTGTGTACTTATACTTGTTAGGACAGTTTACAGATCTTTGTAGCAAGATGTGAAACTTGTCTTAGAGATTTTAAGATACAGAAATAATATCTTAATATGTGTAAGTTGTTGAGTACTTACACATATTGGGACAGTTTACTTATCTTTGTGGCAGGATGTGCAACTTGTCTTAGAGATCTTTAGGTACAGAAATCTTTCCGCATTGTCTTTTTAATAATTATTCTAGTTTGTTTTGAATGTGTAAACAATTTTCGATCTGAGAGGTTCTATAATTCTATACTGCAATGACTAAAGCTATGGATTGAACTTTGAGGAGATGACACATTGAGAGCTTGGCATGATTTATTTCATTCAAGAGATTATATCCCTTTGTTAAAACAGTATGTACATTTGAGTAAGGCCTTTTTTTCAAAGCCTTCTTACCTAACTGGCTTGTATTCTTTGGATTTACCCATTAAAAGTTTTGCTCAAATAAGGCGTATAAAATATAAATACCTAATTATAGCAACACACTTAACAGATCCATATGCAACACTTGGTTTCCTGATATAACATTTTCTTTATTAGATGGATTTTTCCGTTCATTGGCCACATGGGTATCTGCACTTCGGCCGGAATAATCAGGGATTTTGGAGGATCTTACTATGTAGGCAAAGATAGAATGGCTTTTGGAAATCCTACTAAATATTGGCAGATGAACCCCAACAGAGCAGTCAGCTCTTGGGATCAAGCTGTCAGCACCGCAGCTGAGGTGTACCAGGGTCGAATAGTAAGTTTTAAAAATTTATTTCGATTATTTTCAGTTCTGAATTAATCATTTTTGTATGCATTATAATTATAGAAGGGAGACTAAGCAAAGAATAATACACTCAGCACTATGATTCAAACCAAAGATCTTCAACTTTTCACTTCAATGCTCTACCAATTTATCTGAAGCAGCTAAATTGGTTTGCTACATTGCATTGGAAATTCACTGATCAGAGTTATTTTTCTCTGTTTGGTATTATGTGTGAAGTAATTACAAAAGAGAGAAGTCAAGTACAGAGCAATTATTGCTATGTTTCTATGATGTTAAAAGATGGATTGAATCCTGATTTGGGATTTAACAAGTTAGGTGTTTCCATGATTGGTATTGAATCAATACTTTTATCAATAATTTAGAATCATAATTTATATAAATTATAATACATTATACTAATATATTATAAATTATTATTATGTATAAATATATTATATTTATACTTAGAACCAATAATTTTATAACCAGGTTTGTTATTTTTTTGGTTGAGTGAAGTGTGTTGTTGTGACGGAATTGACTAGTTTCATCAGAAAATCCTCTCTCACTCACACTTTGCGCATGTCAGGATCGAGTTCATGTGTTTCCATGAAACTCGATCGAGATACGATCGCAGAATTTAGCGTATCGTATCTGGATCGAAAATGTTTTCAATCTGTATTGAAGCTAGGTTTCCATGGACAATTTGGATCCAAAAGCTGTATCCAACCTGTAACATCATGGAAACTTAGTATTAACTTGATGAAAGAGGAGCTCTGCTAACTTGAGGGTTTATTTTATTTTATTTACTTGAAATTAAATATAGTGCCATAAATAAACAAATAATTTTTTTCACCCCGATTCCCTCTTTATATCTAGATGTTATTAAAGAATATATATCTTAAATTATATTTGTTTGTTTCAGCACAATCTATGCTGTGATAACTGTCATTCTATGGTTGCGTTGGCGCTTAACAAGATGCAGTATGATGGAAGTACGTCTTGGAACATGGTTAAACTTTGCTTCCTTATGCTTATTCACGGGAAATACCTCACGTGAGTCTATTTATTTACAAAATATTATTTATATCACCTTAAGTAATAGTGAATAGGGTCTTTCTTAATCATACTATGCTGTATGAGGCTAATCAGCCTGTACTGGCACATTTGGCAAAGTTCGTTTAGGTCGCCAGTCCAATCGAATAATGTTTGGAGTAGCTGTCAATTAATGTACAGTGCAGTAAATGCATCCATTGTCTAACCCATTAACATTTGATACTTCTTTAGATGGTTACTCCCTTTATAAAAACAACAGAGGGGAGTAACAATCCAAAGAAGGTATGAGGAATGTTCTACTTTAGATTGTTACTCCCCTTATAAAAACTACAGAGGGTAGTAACAATCTAAAGAAGGTGTGAGAAATGTTCTACTTTAGATTGTTACTCCCCTTATAAAAACTAAAATGTGATATTCCTTTGTCCCAAAGTACATTGGACTTAACTTCCCTCTGCCATAATAGTTATTTAGCCAAAGTCAATTATACCTATAGCCTAAAAAAACATAGGGGAGTAACGATCTAAAGGAAGTACATAACATTCTAGTTTACAGCTCTGTTCAGCTATACAAAATGCTGTCAGCTATGCTGATGTCTACTTGTAGTTTTACCTGACTCCATCACTCCAGTGATTGCTTAGAGCAGTTGCTTTTCTATGAATAAAATTTAACAGCATCTACAAGAATTTTTGGATTTTTTTATTTTTTTATTTTGTTTCTAGTAATTTAATTTTGTTTTAAATATTTGTTACAGTGCAAGTGGATTTTTGAAGAGTAATCTTCCTTTCCTAATATTCCTTTGCCTTGTCGTTGTTCTTGCTGTGTTTTCGACTTAAATATATGTTTTGCTGCATAACTATAATAAGGTACAACATACTACCAATTCTCATTATGAGTTACTACAAAACAGATTTTTATATTATTTAAAGAGCTTATATAAACTAATTGAAAACGGACTATTATATTTCCAAATATATCTAAAGTTGTTCAAAAGTACAAATGTATTCAATTTTTATGTTTTTGGTAGTAGGTATACATACTACAGAACATTTAAATTTTAATTTAAATCAAATTATAATTACTATTTATTCAGAACTAAAATTCATGAAAATCGTAACTAAAAGTGGATGTATATATTGAAAAAAAAAAAAAAACTTTTTAATTTTACCTGAAGTCCTTTATTTATTATTTCAATTAGTATTTCTTCCTTTTAATACGGGTTAGGACCTAAAATTTATTTATGTTCTACGGTAAGTTGCTATCTTATAAGATTTGTTTTTCTTTTTATTATAGAGTTTTATTAATTTTGCTGTTGTGAGTATTTTTATTTTTTTAAAGCCTTTGATGTCAGTTACTCAATTTTATAAATACTAATAATTATATACCATTTAACTTAAGTGTACTATTAAATATTATAAAACTGATAAATTTCTTAAATTGTACTTAGAAAATGTTGAATTTTATGAACGTTTCTAGTAGTTTTTACAAATCATAAGCTTAAATTAATAGCAAAGGGAGGAGGATCTAATCACATTCAAAATATATTTAGCTTGTCTTATACCATTATATGACTGTTTAATTGCCTCTGCTTGTTTTACTGGTGTTGCATTTATTACATATCAAATTATTATTTATTATGTGTCTATGTCATAACTATTAACGTTATTTGCAAGCCACTTGTTACATTATGGCAGCCACTGTTAACTATAAACAATTATCATAAAACATGACTTATAAAATGATTTATGATTTATAATAATGAAAATTATCCCTAATTGTGTAAGATGAGGTATCAGAGAAAGATATAAGAAAAGCTATCAACTTAGAAAAAATTAAATAATCTTAAAGTGTGATATATTTTTTTATGGGAATTCAATATGAAAAATCAAGCTTTTATAAAATAACTCTTATTTAATTTTTTTATTTCATTTTTATCATTCAAGTTGTTTTTTTTGCATGAAAATTTTGTGAAAAATCAAACCAGGTTAATGATGTTCCTTTTGGCACTGATAAATTATTGATATTTCAAAATATTGTCCATGACATAAAATTTTCTTTTAAAATAGCCCCAATATGTATATTTTTTGATATTTTTCTTTTAACTGCAGTATTTTAGGGCTTATCCTATCATAATGCGGTACTTCTTTAGATTGTTACTCCCCTACGTCTTTTTCAAATATAAATAATTAGACTGAGTAACTATTAAGGCAAAAGGATGTTTAGTGCAATGCACTTTGGAATAAAGGAATATCAAACTTCTGTTTTTATAAGGGGAGTAACAGTCTAAAGAAGAACACTTCTTACACCATCTTTTGATTGTTACTCTTTTCTGTTGTTTTTATAAGGGGAGTAACAGTCTAAAGAAGAACATTCCAAACACCTTCTTTAGATTGTTACTCCTTTTTTTATGAGGGGAGTAACAATCTAAAGAAGTGCCCATAATACTAACTTTGTACTTTTGTTATTTTAACAAGAATAAACTAGGAGTTGTCTATGGGGTCAGCCCATAAGAATTTGGATGATTATTGTGATTTCAGCAGTTGTACAAATTATCGCTCTATAAAGTTTTATTATTCTATTTCAAAGAGAATATTTTGATATTAGCCATTAAATAATAAAATTAATTATTGAAAAGCACAATTTTATTTTTTTATTTTAAATTAGTAGGAAATTGGTTTGTTAACCATAGTAATGAAAAGTATTTTTATTAAAATTTTCTAATAGAAATAGTTATTTATGTAACTAGGCAGCAAAATGGAATTTTTCTGACAAATGATTAAGTTAGCCTCCGAGCCGGAGGCGAGGTTAGGCTATGGAAATTAACTGCCGAGGCAGGTAATTTAATTGATTGACAATATAAACTGCTGCGCAAAATTAACGCACCACTTTTATATTTATATGCTTACACAAAATCCGTTGAATTAGGATCTGTTTTCTATAGTTTTCATCTCAGGTGGATCTATTTCGCCTCTGTCGATCATATCCACACTCCTGGAACCACCGAAAAGCTCGGCTGATTCTGGTGAGATGCACTCGTAGTCGACAACCAACCTTTTGAGAAAAGCGTTTCTTAACCCGTCACTACGGGTTTAATCGTTTCCTCCATAGTTAAATGTGGTGTTTTATNCAATAATTTTATAACCAGGTTTGTTATTTTTTTGGTTGAGTGAAGTGTGTTGTTGTGACGGAATTTACTAGTTTCATCAGAAAATCCTCTCTCACTCACACTTTGCGCATGTCAGGATCGAGTTCATGTGTTTCCATGAAACTCGATCGAGATACGATCCCAGAATTTAGCGTATCGTATCTGGATCGAAAATGTTTTCAATCTGTATTGAAGCTAGGTTTCCATGGACAATTTGGATCCAAAAGCTGTATCCAACCTGTAACATCATGGAAACTTAGTATTAACTTGATGAAAGAGGAGCTCTGCTAACTTGAGGGTTTATTTTATTTTATTTACTTGAAATTAAATATAGTGCCATAAATAAACAAATAATTTTTTTCACCCCGATTCCCTCTTTATATCTAGATGTTATTAAAGAATATATATCTTAAATTATATTTGTTTGTTTCAGCACAATCTATGCTGTGATAACTGTCATTCTATGGTTGCGTTGGCGCTTAACAAGATGCAGTATGATGGAAGTACGTCTTGGAACATGGTTAAACTTTGCTTCCTTATGCTTATTCACGGGAAATACCTCACGTGAGTCTATTTATTTACAAAATATTATTTATATCACCTTAAGTAATAGTGAATAGGGTCTTTCTTAATCATACTATGCTGTATGAGGCTAATCAGCCTGTACTGGCACATTTGGCAAAGTTCGTTTAGGTCGCCAGTCCAATCGAATAATGTTTGGAGTAGCTGTCAATTAATGTACAGTGCAGTAAATGCATCCATTGTCTAACCCATTAACATTTGATACTTCTTTAGATGGTTACTCCCTTTATAAAAACAACAGAGGGGAGTAACAATCCAAAGAAGGTATGAGGAATGTTCTACTTTAGATTGTTACTCCCCTTATAAAAACTACAGAGGGTAGTAACAATCTAAAGAAGGTGTGAGAAATGTTCTACTTTAGATTGTTACTCCCCTTATAAAAACTAAAATGTGATATTCCTTTGTCCCAAAGTACATTGGACTTAACTTCCCTCTGCCATAATAGTTATTTAGCCAAAGTCAATTATACCTATAGCCTAAAAAAACATAGGGGAGTAACGATCTAAAAGAAGTACATAACATTCTAGTTTACAGCTCTGTTCAGCTATACAAAATGCTGTCAGCTATGCTGATGTCTACTTGTAGTTTTACCTGACTCCATCACTCCAGTGATTGCTTAGAGCAGTTGCTTTTCTATGAATAAAATTTAACAGCATCTACAAGAATTTTTGGATTTTTTTACTCTTTTATTTTGTTTCTAGTAATGTAATTTTGTTTTAAATATTTGTTACAGTGCAAGTGGATTTTTGAAGAGTAATCTTCCTTTCCTAATATTCCTTTGCCTTGTCGTTGTTCTTGCTGTGTTTTCGACTTAAATATATGTTTTGCTGCATAACTATAATAAGGTACAACATACTACCAATTCTCATTATGAGTTACTACAAAACAGATTTTTATATTATTTAAAGAGCTTATATAAACTAATTGAAAAGGGACTATTATATTTCCAAATATATCTAAAGTTGTTCAAAAGTACAAATGTATTCAATTTTTATGTTTTTGGTAGTAGGTATACATACTACAGAACATTTAAATTTTAATTTAAATCAAATTATAATTACTATTTATTATTCAGAACTAAAATTCATGAAAATCGTAACTAAAAGTGGATGTATATATTGAAAAAAAAAAAAAAACTTTTTAATTTTACCTGAAGTCCTTTATTTATTATTTCAATTAGTATTTCTTCCTTTTAATACGGGTTAGGACCTAAAATTTATTTATGTTCTACGGTAAGTTGCTATCTTATAAGATTTGTTTTTCTTTTTATTATAGAGTTTTATTAATTTTGCTGTTGTGAGTATTTTTATTTTTTTAAAGCCTTTGATGTCAGTTACTCAATTTTATAAATACTAATAATTATATACCATTTAACTTAAGTGTACTATTAAATATTATAAAACTGATAAATTTCTTAAATTGTACTTAGAAAATGTTGAATTTTATGAACGTTTCTAGTAGTTTTTACAAATCATAAGCTTAAATTAATACCAAAGGGAGGAGGATCTAATCACATTCAAAATATATTTAGCTTGTCTTATACCATTATATGACTGTTTAATTGCCTCTGCTTGTTTTACTGGTGTTGCATTTATTACATATCAAATTATTATTTATTATGTGTCTATGTCATAACTATTAACGTTATTTGCAAGCCACTTGTTACATTATGGCAGCCACTGTTAACTATAAACAATTATCATAAAACATATTGACTTGTAAAATTATTTATGATTTATAATAATGAAAATTATCCCTAATTGTGTAAGATGAGGTATCAGAGAAAGATATAAGAAAAGCTATCAACTTAGAAAAAAATTAAATAATCTTAAAGTGTGATATATTTTTTTATGAGAAATCAATATGAAAAATCAAGCTTTTATAAAATAACTCTTATTTAGTTTTTTTATTCCATTTTTATCATTCAAGTTGTTTTTTTTGCATGAAAATTTTGTGAAAAATCAAACCAGGTTAATGATGTTCCATTTGGCACTGACAAATTATTGATATTTCAAAATATTGTCCATGACATAAAATTCTCTTTTAAAATAGCCCCAATATATCTATTTTTGATATTTTTCTTTTAACTGCAGTATTTTAGGGCTTATCCTATCATAATGCGGTACTTCTTTAGATTGTTACTCCCCTACGTCTTTTTCAAATATAAATAATTAGACTGAGTAACTATTAAGGCAAAAGGATGTTTAGTGCAATGCACTTTGGAATAAAGGAATATCAAACTTCTGTTTTTATAAGGGGAGTAACAGTCTAAAGAAGAACATTCCAAACACCTTCTTTAGATTGTTACTCCCCTTTTTATGAGGGGAGTAACAATCTAAAGAAGTGCCCATAATACTAACTTT
>KZ651046.1:1047247-1074321 GCA_001010745.2 Gerris buenoi
ACTACTTTCAATCAAAACAATGAAGTTTTGAGAAGCAGTAGTATTTTATACGGAAGTAGTATTTTTGTAACACATTTCTCTTATCTCACTAGACAACTACTTTCAATCAAAACAATGAAGTTTTGAGAAGTAGTAGTATTTTATACGGAAGTGGTATTTTTGTAACACATTTCTCTTATCTCACTAGACAACTACTTTCAATCAAAACAATGAAGTTTTGAGAAGTAGTAGTATTTTATACGGAAGTGGTATTTTTGTAACACATTTCTCTTATCTCACTAGACTACTACTTTCAATCAAAACAATGAAGTTTTGAGAAGTAGTAGTATTTTATACGGAAGTGGTATTTTTGTAACACATTTCTAATCTCACTAGAATACGATTTTCAATTTAGTTTTCAGTCAAAACAATAAAGTTTTGAGAAGCAGTATGTACTATTTTTTTAGGGAAGTAGTATTTTTGAATCACATTTCTCTAATCTCACTAGACTACTACTTTCAGTTTAGTTTTCAGTCAAAAAAAAAAAGTTTTGAAGTCATAAATAAAGTTAGGACAGGTCTCTGAAAATGATTTGTGAGGATATGAGAGACAGATGTTTCCCCAATGCAAATGTAATCTAGAATTTTTTTGATATAGAAAGACAAATAAACCCTGATGTTTTCAAACAAAGTTCTTTAATTATCAATGACACTTTTCATTAACTAACATAAACCAAATAATTGCAAGATAAAAAGGAATTTATATCCTATGTTTTTAAATTTTCTGTCATAAATCATAAATTTGAAACCTGTCAAAATGAAGATTGTAAATATGGGATATGCCAAAACAAATAAAATAACCTCCGGATTTTTTCCGAACTAACTTTCCATACAGCACAATTTGCTGTAAACGAATTATATTTTGCTGAAAGATGGATAAAAGTATTAAAATAATGTATTGTCATCGTGTTCTGAGCTATTCTAAAAGTTATTCAAATGTCAAGCTACAAAAGTTGTATTCAAAGCTGTCAAAAGTTGTATTCAAATGTCAAGCTACTCAGGAAGTTAGTAAAAAATCGATTACAAGATTTGTACTGGACAAAAAAACAAACAAACAAGAAAGCAAGATAATAAAAACGTAGTAAAATGATTTGTATATCATTATTTGATTTCATAAAGTAACAAGTAACAAATGTTTTTTTTTTAAAAAAACATGTTACACTCATAGAATCGTGTTTAGCTTTAAGAAATCTGTTTCATGCCGGTATTTTTCAAACAGCAAATCATCGAACAAACAATAATGTATGTAAATTATATTTAAGCAACAAATACAGTTGATAAGCATAATTAACCTTCTGTAAAAAACAATAATAACTTAATATTATAACATTTCTCTTATCTCACTAGACTACTACTTTCAATCAAAACAATGAAGTTTTGAGAAGCAGTAGTATTTTATACGGAAGTGGTATTTTTGTAACACATTTCTCTTATCTCACTAGACAACTACTTTCAATCAAAACAATGAAGTTTTGAGAAGTAGTAGTATTTTATACGGAAGTGGTATTTTTGTAACACATTTCTCTTATCTCACTAGACAACTACTTTCAATCAAAACAATGAAGTTTTGAGAAGTAGTAGTATTTTATACGGAAGTGGTATTTTTGTAACACATTTCTCTTATCTCACTAGACAACTACTTTCAATCAAAACAATGAAGTTTTGAGAAGTAGTAGTATTTTATACGGAAGTGGTATTTTTGTAACACATTTCTCTTATCTCACTAGACAACTACTTTCAATCAAAACAATGAAGTTTTGAGAAGTAGTAGTATTTTATACGGAAGTGGTATTTTTGTAACACATTTCTAATCTCACTAGAATACGATTTTCAATTTAGTTTTCAGTCAAAACAATAAAGTTTTGAGAAGCAGTATGTACTATTTTTTTAGGGAAGTAGTATTTTTGAATCACATTTCTCTAATCTCACTAGACTACTACTTTCAGTTTAGTTTTCAGTCAAAAAAAAAAAGTTTTGAAGTCATAAATAAAGTTAGGACAGGTCTCTGAAAATGATTTGTGAGGATATGAGAGACAGATGTTTCCCCAATGCAAATGTAATCTAGAATTTTTTTGATATAGAAAGACAAATAAACCCTGATGTTTTCAAACAAAGTTCTTTAATTATCAATGACACTTTTCATTAACTAACATAAACCAAATAATTGCAAGATAAAAAGGAATTTATATCCTATGTTTTTAAATTTTCTGTCATAAATCATAAATTTGAAACCTGTCAAAATGAAGATTGTAAATATGGGATATGCCAAAACAAATAAAATAACCTCCGGATTTTTTCCGAACTAACTTTCCATACAGCACAATTTGCTGTAAACGAATTATATTTTGCTGAAAGATGGATAAAAGTATTAAAATAATGTATTGTCATCGTGTTCTGAGCTATTCTAAAAGTTATTCAAATGTCAAGCTACAAAAGTTGTATTCAAAGCTGTCAAAAGTTGTATTCAAATGTCAAGCTACTCAGGAAGTTAGTAAAAAATCGATTACAAGATTTGTACTGGACAAAAAAACAAACAAACAAGAAAGCAAGATAATAAAAACGTAGTAAAATGATTTGTATATCATTATTTGATTTCATAAAGTAACAAGTAACAAATGTTTTTTTTTTAAAAAAACATGTTACACTCATAGAATCGTTTTAGCTTTAAGAAATCTATGTTTCATGCCGGTATTTTTCAAACAGCAAATCATCGAACAAACAATAATGTATATAAATTATATTTAAGCAACAAATACAGTTGATAAGCATAATTAACCTTCTGTAAAAAACAATAATAACTTAATATTATAACTTAAAAGAGATATTAATAACTTGGTTGTGGTGCTTGTTAGTGGTGGTTTATTAGCCAAAAAAAACCTTTTCAGTGGATCATTGTATTAGTTTTATATATATAAAAAAAATTGGGCTAATATTAGATGGTTTTCTTGTCCTAATAACGAATCTCAGTTGATTAATATACTGGGTGGCGTTAACATCTGGGTTTATCCACCCGTAGGCATTAACATCTACCACATATCATAATTCGTTCTTTCACTAAGCTAATCTTATGTATTGTTTAGATAAATAATTAAAATAATAGATTAAATACTATAGATTCCAAGTGTAACGTGATTCTTTCTAAATACAGTGATGTGATACTTTTACAATTATAAGAACATGGCCATTTTAAATATAATCTTTTTTATTGTTTTATATTGTTAAAAAATGTGTTCAACATTACATTCGGATGATTCTGCGTTTAGTGTTAATAAAGTAAGTAGATTTTTTTTAAGGATGTAAATTGTTACGTTTTTTTTTACAAATTATTATATTTTGTTTGAACTGATAATTCATGTCGAACTTACACGAACTGAATAAAAAAAAACACAAAGAGATATAAATTCTAAATACAGTTTTACATTTAAACCAAGATGCAAAACTATTTTTCGATGTTAAACCCCAAAGAAGTGAGATTTTTCTATGTATTTTAACAAACAACATAATATGTTGTCAGAGAAGAATTAACGAACTTATCTATGTTCTATGTATTTTAACAAACAACATAATGTGTTGTTTGTTAAAATACAATAGAACGATAACCGAACGTATAAGAATAAAAACTCGAAGATATTCGCTTCTAAATTCTGTTTTTACAATCAAACCAAGTTATAAATATTTCGGGCTAATAAAACTCAAGGTGCTAAATAGTTCTATAAATTAACAAACAAGAATAGCTTGTAAATTTATAATACAATCAGTGATGTTAACCATTTTACACTATAAGTAAACATATACAGTTAAGTTCCCTTGAGAATATTATATTCTATACAGATTATAATAGTTATTATCTATTATTTTATTGATAAAAAATCATTTAACCTGTTGCAAATTTATTCATTGATAAAAATCTAATCAAATTTTAATATTCAAATTTTATAGAGTAAAAACATTTGTAAACATATTATTATCATTTTTTAAATTGTTGCACATTGATTGTTTTTATCATTTCCAAAAAAATAAAACTTGCCACGTTACTGAAATATGTATGTTTCCATGTCTTTATAAAAACTTAAGAAATAAGATATTCCGTTTATTGTACTTACTGATTATACTGTTTTCATATGCATGGAAACCTACAAATAAGATATTGTACCTTTTTATATGTTTCTATGCTTTATAGAAACCTAGAAAAAAGATAGTACCAACATTATACTTTTATCATATGTTTTCATATAATATAGAAACCTACGAATAAGATTTGTTCACCTATGTTTCCATGCTTTATAGAGAAATAAGATATTCAATACATTTATATGTTTTTATGCTTTATAAAAACCTAGAAATAAGATATTACGTGCATTATACTATTATGTACTTGTTTTCATATAACTTTAAAACCTACCAATATAATTTGTAAACTTTACCATTATTCTTTTGGTTTGAACCATGAATTAAATTTAATTATATCTATGTTTCAATGCTTTACAGAACCCTAGAAATAAGATATTTAATTATAAGGTACATTTATATAAGTTTTATGCTATAAAATCCTAGAAATAAGATATTGCGTCCATATACTTTTTTAATATTTTGTATCTGTTTTCAATATCTTACGTCTATGTTTCATATGTAATATGAATCATTATGGCATGTAATAACATATATATTAACATACATAATATATTATAATATGTATAACATTTATCTAAATATGTTTTCTGACCATATGAACATCTACAGAAATTGAGATATTTTTTCAATTTCTCCTCTTTTGCATTTCTAGCATGTACTGCATACTTAATAGCTTACAGTGTAACTAAAGGTACATTTAAATTTTCGTGGAGAATATAATGAAATAAATTCAGAATAAATTCTTTTCAACGTTTTTTTTTCTATTCTATTTAAATAGAAAATAGTTTACCGTTTCTAATTTGTATGTTATTCACGTTTTCTTAGACAACTAAGACAGCAAGACAATTTATTTTTTATTGAAGTTTAAAATAACATTTATATGACATTAATTTTACTTTTTCCCTAAAATGTTGCAATTTGTTATAACTACAATTACACATAATTAAAAATTAATAAGTTTGGAGATAAATTATAAGAAATATAGTACTTTTTTCTTTTTAATACCCATAACATTTATTCGCACATAGTTTAATTCCTCATAAGTTAAATTATTAATAATTACTGTGGTAATTACTAATTACTCACAATGATTAGATAAGGGTTTTTCTATTTTCCGTAAAACCCTTATGATTAAAAAAAATGACTGACTGATGATGACCTTCTGGCGTGTTAATTAGCATAATAATTTAGATTAATTATTAAAATAATTAATTAATTAGGAGTTAAGGAATAACTAAAAAAAATTAAAAATTTTAGTCAACAAAATTTTAATAAAGTAGAAAAATTAAATTTATTCTGTTATCAGAGGATTTATGCGACTCACTGCTTAAATTGATAATTACTATATTTATTGATCGCAGTTATTAACTTAAAACTCTTAAATAGAAACTTAAAATTCTAAAACAAACACAAAATCTAAAAACTTGAACTCTAAATGGAGAAAACTCTAAAAGTTCGATTAAAGTCAACTTTGAGGTGTTGACTTCAACTGCTAAAATATAAATTGTAAATCTATTTATTTTAAGATTAATTTGTGTTTATCTTTCATTTGTAAGATGTTTATAACTTTTGTCTTTTTTTTAAAAAATATTCGGTTCGAGACTACTCAGACAAAATTTCTCATATAATTACTCAGCCCAATGTTTTATATTTAGTAGCTTTCGTGTTATGTAGGTGCATTTAATTATTATTGAACAATTATTTATTCGAAGAATTATCATAAAAATAACTTTTTTATTTTTTATTTTATTTTTATTTTATTTTTTTTTTTTTTACGGGGAATCGAACCCGGCCTCTCTCCGTCCATGTTTAAAGCTATTTTCTCAGTAACTAGAGTTTTCCCGGGAAATAGGCTTATATCGTTAGCTTCGTATTTAAATAGATACATTTTAGAATTTTTTTTTAATGAAAATCGTCGCAACCATTTTCGATATTTTTTTTTTTTTCAGAGTTTGTGAGGGGTAGCGTTCCCAAATTTGGAATTAAATTTATTTCTCGATTTCGCATCGGGATATGATATGTCTGAACATTCTGAACATTAAAATCGTACAACAGTTTTTGAAAAAAAAAAAAAAAAAAAAAAAAAACACGTTTCTTTAGAGTTATTAAGGGGTGTAATTATTTAATTAAATTAAATTTGGAGCTATAATTCGTTTGTACATATAAGCCAAATTTCGTCAAAATTGGTCCATTAATTTAGGCTCCAGGAGTCTGTACAGACAGACGACAGAATGAAATTTCTTAACGGGTGTAATTATTTAATTAATAATTTAATTAAATTAAATTATTCGCTTCCAAATTTGGAGCTATAATTCGTTTGTACATATAAGCCAAATTTCGTCAAAATTGGTCCATTAATTTAGGCTCCAGGTGTCTGTACAGACAGAAAACAGAATGAAATTTCTTAAAAACCACTATTTTGGACTAAGGGGCCTCAAAACGTGTAAATCCGTCAAAATCACTCTACATCGTATTTTCGTGCCATCACAAAACTTTCTCTTTATATGAGAAAGTAAAAAACATAACAGTTTCATCTTCTAAGCCACCAGTTGCATTCCATTTATTTGATGCTATTTACCTCATTATGGTTAATAATGAGGTAAATAGCGTGGATAATAATTTTTTTTTTTGCGGACTGGGGTAAATAAAAGATTGAAGAAATCATTATAAAATAAGACGCACTGTGACTGATATCAGAATTATATGATGTCTGGGACTTATTTCTTATTTTTATTGTACAAATAATACCCCTAACCACCTCTAACATATCTAAATTAATTGATGTACCTAATTTTACTTTTTTCTAAATATATGTATAATCGCTGACGCTGGTCTCAACGGCTCGTTTTATAAATTTCAAACAGTTAGTTTTTTTTTGTCTTCTTTAAAATCTTATCTTCCAATAAAGGCAGCCATACACCGATACACGTTGTGGTATATACCTGACTGGTAAACTACCTGACTGGTGTGATATCAAGTTATGGTGCTTCGGTTTTCACGTATAACTAACTATGCGTGTATAAATATTTAGTCAAATATGTGATTGATGGAATCGGAAAACATTGACCTAAATCTTTAGGGTGGGGAATATCATATAATTTGTCTACTCTACATCAAGTGTATTGTTCTATGATATTATTGAAATTTCTAAACTTTAAATGATTGAACTATGAAACTAATAAAAAATTGTTTTATCTGTTTTTAGGGTGTACGAGTCACCATGCCATCTCTTAAGCAAAAGCCACCGCCGACTGCGGAAGAAAACAAAATTAAAATAAGGTAAATAGTAGCTTAATAAATAATTTGATTTTTTTTCCCTTCCATTCCCTTCGGGGAGTTCGAATATATCCGAGCTTACCAAAGGTAACGCAAGCATTGTGATCATTCTGAAGAATGCATTTTTTTAATGTGTCCGAATTTCAAAATTTCTAGGCGGAAATCGATTTCAGACACTATGGTACATTACTGGTCTTAAGTCTGTCTGTCGGTTTGTCGTTCTATATTTTTGTGAACCCCCATATCATAAAAAATACTCATCTGATTTTAATGAAATTTGGATGTTAGGTGGTAGGTCATAATTAGCTCGTTGTTGCTCCTATATTTATTTCATATTTCTGCGAACATTCTTCGTTAACGTTTACTTTAAACAAAACTAATTTGCAGTTGTTATTAAAGTAACAGTTTTTATCAAGTTTTTAGAGAAAACGCAATGAGTGATTTAAGTGATTATGACGAAAATGAGGAGAATAATAATACTTCCCCGTAAATAATTGATTAATTCGGCACATAATACAACGAATGAATTGATGAATATTTACATAATTTCTCAATATTTGTAGTTAATAAAAAATGAACTATGTATATTTAATGATTTTGAATTTTTTTCTGTAATTAAAATCCAGCAAAGTACGGTAGGGAACACGTACGAAAACTGAAATTTGCTTTGCTTGTGTAGTTTTACTACCCTCGCTACAGCTCGGGTGCAAACTCCACACTAGCATGCAAAATACTACTATCCGCACTAGACGCGTAATGTACTATTTAAGAAGTTAAAATATTTTCTTCTTCATGAAATAAAACAAGCATTCTTGTTTTTTCATGCTTGTTTTGTATGTGGTTTTTTATATTTTTGTATCTGCTATTTGTGTAGGAGACTTTTAAATACTTCAAACTTTCTACGAATTCTAAACTTTGACGAAATTTGACGAGTGTTATCTTAGACGAAATTAGGTGTGCACAAGGTTTTTTTTTAAAGTAAGAATTGAATATCGAAATCTACCAATTAAATTGGTTTTATACAAATTATCAAATGTTATTCGTAACTACGTTATAAACTTTTTTTATTGTTAGTTATTATTCGATTTGTCTAATGATTATATGACTTTTTATGTCAGAGTGTAAAAATGGAGAAAATGTTACCAAACACCTGTTTATAGAACCAATTTAATTGGTAGACATCGATACTTAGTTCCGACTTAAAAATAACCTTGAATATACACCTTCACTCGGACTATGCCTCAGAGAAAGGCGAAACGAAGCGAAAATCTGACGTAAATGATGTTTTTATTGCACCCATCTGCCAAAACAGTAGATAGTATTATAAAAGGGAAACATGAATGAATGCTTTTCCTATATTTTCCTTCTTTAAACAAGAATGACATTGTTGATTTAAAACAGATGTCACGACTAGCAAACACTGTAATTTCCCTGACTACTTTAATTACTTCCCTTGCTGCTTTACTTCTACTTGCCTTTTTTAATATTTTGATGAAAAATCAGCGAAATAGTACTTTCCGGGCTAAAAACAGTTAAGTAATGCTTCATTTTGCTGCTGTGAATTGATAAAATTTATTGTCAAACTTTAACTTAATCTTTACTCTATTTTTTTTCATGGACTGAATATATGCACTCCTAGAGGAAAATCGCCTTTTTATAGTAATATTACGTAGTGTATTAGTTAGTAGAAAGGACTATTTGACAGTGCTTTATATAGCTAATTGTTTTAAGAAGGAACAAAGCCCTTTTACTACGAATGCCCTGTTTATTAATATAATATATAGTCTGCCCTCTAGTTCAAAGTATCAACATTTTTGTAGCTATTTTTGTATTTAACTAGCTTTTCCTGGACCCGGTCTTTGTTTAGATTTTTGTAGAGAGCACTCCAACTAGCTTTTCCTGGACCCGGTCTTTGTTTAGATTTTTGTAGAGAGCACTCCAACTAGCTTTTCCTGGACCCGGTCTTTGTTTAGATTTTTGTAGAGAGCACTCCAACTAGCTTTTCCTGGACCCGGTCTTTGTTTAGATTTTTGTAGAGAGCACTCCAACTAGCTTTTCCTGGACCCGGTCTTTGTTTAGATTTTTGTAGAGAGCACTCCAACTAGCTTTTCCTGGACCCGGTCTTTGTTTAGATTTTTGTAGAGAGCACTCCAACTAGCTTTTCCTGGACCCGGTCTTTGTTTAGATTTTTGTAGNTTTTCTGACGCAAGCTTTCTATGAACACTTAATAAATATAATCCGTTCAGCCTGTTTTCACCCATTATAGATCTGACCCACGTTTTTACCCGCCTCAGAGTGCTAAATGATCTTTTAATTGTGTACTAGTTGTTTATAGGGAAAAAAAGCTTTAGCTTCTTTAATAATATCCACTACTTCCATTGTTTTCCAGTCTGCTTGTCAAGTTGTTTATCTGTCCACATATGAAACCACAATTCCACTCACTCACACAGAATCGTTTATTTACAAATTAATGTTTACAAACATTAATCCATAACGTATTTAACGCCCTTGGTCAATGACCGTCGAGGGCCAACTCACAGGATCAATATATTTTAAATTGTAAAAATTTGCTACAGAATGGGTCCTTTCTTTTAGCTTCTGTATCTAAGCCTATGTCCTTTATAATGAATGAATGAAATGATTGTAGAGATATCCTGGGAGGTTGTCCTCTGAAATCTACACTTAAGTTAATCATAGAATCGAGATATGGTATAAGAACTGCCGAGGATTCTGCTGGAGTGTTAGACCGGTGTTTCTGTTTTTTCAAGAGTTCTAGAAGGTTGAAGGTAATAATGATACAAGAGCTTTTTATCAGAGAGTAAAGGAGCAGAGGAAAGGGTTTCAACCCCGCAACGTTTTTTGCAGGGATAAAGATGGAAGTGTTATTGGTGATAAGGGAAGGATACTTGAGAGACAGGCAGAATATTTTCAGGAATTACTAGAAGCTGAAGAGGAAGTAAGTGATCAAGGGAATTGGGAAGATATAAGTGAGGGTGACCTGGATGAGAATGAAGTAGTAGATAAATATCTTTGTACTCCACCAACGGAAGAAGAAGAAGAGGTGAGGATAGCAGTAGAGAGTTTCAAGCACCGGGGGAAGATAATATCCCAGCAGAATTATGGAAGAATGTAGGAGAGCGTTTAAATCATAGAGTAACTGCACTATATTGCAAGGCATATGGACCTTGGAAGTGACACCGGCAAGGTCATGCAAGGTCTGAGACAAGGAGATGTTGTTTCTACGAAACTTTTTAATCTGACATTAGAAAAAGCAATGTGAAGGATTCTCTCGGGTGGTGCCATATACAACAAAATGACCCAGATTATGGCCTTATCTGATGATATAGACATCATAGCTCGGAGGCGTGCAGATTTGGAAGAAAGTTACATTTCGCTACGGGAAGCAGCCAAAGAATTAGAACTTGTTGCTAACAGCAAGAAGACGAAGTATATGTTTTCATCTAGAAGAAACAATGTCTGGGAGGATAAAATGCGGATCGGAGGAGAAGAATTTGAAAGAGTCAAAAAGTCAGAGATTTAAAGTATTTGAGATCCCGGATAGCTGATGGGAACAAATGGGATCTCTTCTGTCTCAGAAGAGAAAAATACCGGGATCGCGTTGGAAATAGAAGCTATTTCGCCCTACAACCCATCTTCAGATCACGAAACGAAAGCCGTAGCACAAAGCCCATGGTTTATAAAAGTTTAGTCCGACCCACGGCCACCTATGGGTCAGAAACTTGGACGCTAGTACGGACTGAAGAGGATAACCTTAAAAATCTTAAGGAAGATATACGGAGCAGCTTGCGAGAATGGTGTTTGGAGATTCCACACTAATCAAGAAGTGATGGGTCAATCAACCAGACTTAGTTATTTCGACGAGTACGATGGTTAGGACATGTGGTGCGCATGGAGGAAAGCAGAGTCCTAAGAGGATGATGGATGAAAGACCAGGAGGTGGAAGAAGAAGAGGCAGACCCAGAAGGTGAGAAGATGCCCGGAGCATGTCGAAGACGACGTTGGGCGTTCGCTCCGGGAGGAGACGTGCGCAGGATAGGGAGGAGTGGCGAGGCTATGTTTTGGCGGCCTAAGCCCTTCACGTACCGTAGCGCCGAGGAGTAGTAGAAGTTTGAAGATCAATATTTAATTCTTCTGGTATCATATCTGCAGAAGCAAGAGCTCTTTCCAAATTGAATCAGCCTGTTTCAAGGTGTCCTTTAATTGCATTTAAAACCCTGTTAATATGCTTATGGATATTACACTGAAGAATATCTAAACATTTTGATTGTAGTATACTGGCCACAGGCTCCAATATGGGATAATATTTCGCTATTATTAGTGTAGCCAGTTGCCAAAAAAGGGTCAACTAGCAAAAAAACTAACCTGAGAACAAGATCAGAGGAAGTGTGGCCCAAAATCCACAGCAAGAACTTAAAATGTTCATTTTTTGAAGAAAAAAAAAATTGTCAATTTATGAAGTGTCATATCTCGGAACCTATTAGGCGTACAGAGTTGCCGTTGGATTTAAATGTTTGTAAATTTATTATACTGTAGAAATATTGAGATCAACTAACATCGAATAAAGCATAGTTTACGAGGAATACAGCAAGACCTAAAAAAGTCAGAGTTAGTTAAAGAAAAAGGGATGTTTAGTCTTAGATACTTTTGGACAAAGGAATATCACACTTCGGTATTATAAGGGGAATAACATTCTGAAGAATAACTTTCCCTACACCTTCTTTAGATTGTTACTCCCCTCTATTTTTTATAAGCGGAGTAACAATTTAAAGAAGTGCCACCTATTCTATTATTTTAGTTTGTGGATATCCCGTCCAATCGTTAGTTTGTGGATATCCCGTCCAAACGTTAGGNTGAACTATGTATATTTAATGATTTTGAATTTTTTTCTGTAATTAAAATCCAGCAAAGTACGGTAGGGAACACGTACGAAAACTGAAATTTGCTTTGCTTGTGTAGTTTTACTACCCTCGCTACAGCTCGGGTGCAAACTCCACACTAGCATGCAAAATACTACTATCCGCACTAGACGCGTAATGTACTATTTAAGAAGTTAAAATATTTTCTTCTTCATGAAATAAAACAAGCATTCTTGTTTTTTCATGCTTGTTTTGTATGTGGTTTTTTATATTTTTGTATCTGCTATTTGTGTAGGAGACTTTTAAATACTTCAAACTTTCTACGAATTCTAAACTTTGACGAAATTTGACGAGTGTTATCTTAGACGAAATTAGGTGTGCACAAGGTTTTTTTTTTAAGTAAAAATTGAATATCGAAATCTACCAATTAAATTGGTTTTATACAAATTATCAAATGTTATTCGTAACTACGTTATAAACTTTTTTTATTGTTAGTTATTATTCGATTTGTCTAATGATTATATGACTTTTTATGTCAGAGTGTAAAAATGGAGAAAATGTTACCAAACACCTGTTTATAGAACCAATTTAATTGGTAGACATCGATACTTAGTTCCGACTTAAAAATAACCTTGAATATACACCTTCACTCGGACTATGCCTCAGAGAAAGGCGAAACGAAGCGAAAATCTGACGTAAATGATGTTTTTATTGCACCCATCTGCCAAAACAGTAGATAGTATTATAAAAGGGAAACATGAATGAATGCTTTTCCTATATTTTCCTTCTTTAAACAAGAATGACATTGTTGATTTAAAACAGATGTCACGACTAGCAAACACTGTAATTTCCCTGACTACTTTAATTACTTCCCTTGCTGCTTTACTTCTACTTGCCTTTTTTAATATTTTGATGAAAAATCAGCGAAATAGTACTTTCCGGGCTAAAAACAGTTAAGTAATGCTTCATTTTGCTGCTGTGAATTGATAAAATTTATTGTCAAACTTTAACTTAATCTTTACTCTATTTTTTTTCATGGACTGAATATATGCACTCCTAGAGGAAAATCGCCTTTTTATAGTAATATTACGTAGTGTATTAGTTAGTAGAAAGGACTATTTGACAGTGCTTTAAATAGTTATTTGTTTTAGGATGGAACAAAGCCCTTTTACTACGAATGTCCTGATATTTAATATAATATACATTCTGCCCTCTAGTTCAAAGTATCAAAATTTTTGTAGAGAGTTCTCCAACTAGCTTTTCCTGGACCTGGTCTTTAGCTTTACTCTTTACATTTTTGTAGGGAACTCTCTAACTAGCTTTTCCTGGACCCGGTCTTTGTTTAAATTTTTGTAGAGAGCACTCCAACTAGCTTTTCCTCTGGACCTGGTCTTTAGCTTTACTCTTTACATTTTTGTAGGGAACTCTCTAACTAGCTTTTCCTGGACCCGGTCTTTGTTTACATTTTTGTAGAGAGCACTCCAACTAGCTTTTCCTCTGGACCTGGTCTTTAGCTTTACTCTTTACATTTTTGTGGAGAGCACTCCAACTAACTTATCCTGGACCTGGTCTTTAACTTCTCTCTTTATACTTTTGTAAAGAGCACTCCAACCAGCTTATCCAGAACCCGGTCTTTAGCTTCTCTCTTTACATTTTTGTTCAGGGCACTCCAACTAGCTTTTCCTGGACCCGGTCATTAGCTTCTCTCTTTAAATTTTTATACAGGGCACTCCAACTAGCTTTTCCTCTGGACCTGGTCTTTAGCTTTACTCTTTACATTTTTGTGGAGAGCACTCCAACTAGCTTATCCAGAACCCGGTCTTTAGCTTCTCTCTTTACATTTTTGTACAGGGCACTCCAACTAGCTTATCCAGAACCCGGTCATTAGCTTCTCTCTTTACATTTTTGTACAGGGCACTCCAACTAGCTTTTCCTGGACCCGGTCATTAGCTTCTCTCTTCTGAGCCTTACATACTTTCTTTCCATTTCATTCTTGTAATTCCCCTAGCCTCTAGGTATCTTCTTTTTAAGAAAGATTTCCCGGGATCATGCTTTCCATATTATTTAAAGTTATCAGCTGTTATGTGTTCTACTATACGCAAACTGCCATAATAACGAACAATGTTTCTTCGATATTCGATATCTTGTAATAATAAAATTACTACAAACTTTACATCAAAGTATTTTGAATATTTTGATGCCTCCAAACATCTTCTAGACTCTAGACGATCTTGTTTTCTGCTTCAACTGCCTGATACATCTAAAATTGTATTTCAGTCCTTGTATTTTAAGATTTCACTATCACCTATGGGAAAGTGATGTCTTTTGTGGCATTCCTGGCTCATTATTATTTTAATGTGTATTTGCATATCGTTATATTTCCATTAAACGCTATGCGTTACAAAATTGCTCAATTTTATCTAAGCTATGGCTTTTATAAATAATTATTTTTTTACAATAAAATATTAAGCTTTTTATTTATTTATTTTTTTTTTTTCAGGAAAAAAACTGAGAAGTCCGATAATTTTTCAGTAAAAGACTACATTAAAAGTATAGCTGATATTGTAAGTTATATTTTTTCTAATTATGGTTATATTTTTAATTGAAATTAAATACATTTTTTCTGTCAAAAGTTATAAAATTAACAGTATAACTTAAGTCTTAAAATTCATTTAAAAACATTTTATTCAAATTAGCGGACAAGGACAATAAAAAATTATATCTATTGAATAATTGCCTATACTAAGTTTAAATTTATAACTTAATCAAGATTATTATTATTATTTAAATTTATTCGTAATTAGGAAATAGCAAAATGCGAACTTTTAATCAATTATATTTTATTTATTAATGGCAATTGCTTTGGCAAATTTAGCCTTTTATAATTATAAAAGAATAATTTAAGATTATATTTTTATTATAATCTCACAATTAACGCCTGTTATATTTAATATCGCATAAAATTGACATTTATATAATCAAATAGTGTCCCGACGACGACGCACATGGAAATTATTTTTTATTACTAAGATAAGGCAACCACATATATTCCAATAAATATAAATGTTTGTTTTTATTTGTTGGTCTTCAAATAGATATAATAACTTATCTAAATAGATATCTAAATTAATTCACTTAATTTAACTTATCTTTCTAAATATAAAATTAAGCCCGTTGCCATTGGCCGAACACTCGAACAGGTCGTCTTTATCGCAGATAAAGGTATTGCGCCATAGGCCTTGGGGGGGATGGGCACCCCTGATACTAGGGGTAGGAGATTGATATAAAGCAAATTTTCAAGCAAAAATAAGGAAGTTTACTGGTCATAAGTCAAATTTTTAAGTGTGGAAGATAGTGTCCAATAAATGACGCCTTATCGATTTACACATTCTTAGAGGCGCTCGGCGAAGTTGCGCATCTCATTCTCTAACATCTCGTCAGGGAATCCGATTTTTCATCCCCTATTCAAAGGGTATCGAAATGGATACTGTCCAAATATGGTTCGAACAAGATAGAGCCACTGCATACCCATGTGTTTAAGGATCGCGTGCATTAAATTTTTCTCGGTCGTGTGAATAATGTGGAATGTAGTTCAGTAAACTTTTTGCTTGAAAATTTGCTTTATATCAATCTCCTAGCTCTAGTATTAAGCACGTGGTAACAATTTAAAATATGTGATCATCCGCGCTACGCCACCCTGTATATCCGGCTTCAGAATGGACGTATGGGTATGGACTACGAGTTTTGTAATAGGTTAAACAAAAATAAAGACGAATATGTCCTTATCTAGTCCTTCATCAATATTAAGAATATAACTGATGTTTTATTTGAGTAGTGTAACCTGGAAAAAAACTGAAGCTTTTAATAAAACTAGCTAACGGTAACGACGCTGCTATACTTCATTGGTAGGAGAGCCAACGCCAACAGCACTTTACTAGATACCAAGTCCCTCTTAAAGTTTGAAAAGGATTAATAATTAAGGATTAATAATTAGGTTTGACAATAATCAAACTGTTAATTTTAAATTAATTTTTCTGTTACCTAATCAGCTTAGTTTGACTATTCCGAGCCTTGTTAAGGTGATATTATACATTATTTATGTGGTGTAAATTTGTCTAATTGTTTAATAGATGAAAGGCAATTTTCCCCTAGTTTTAAATTACGCGGAAATGCCGTAGTTATAATGAATTCTCTGAGAATCGCCTTTAGTAAATTTTAGTCAATGTAATCTAAAACTTTCTGCCACAATTCACAATTCCTCAACATATAAGACATAAAAATTTGATTAATTAAGATTAATTAGATTAGAATTTGGATGGGTGAAAAAAAAAAATTAGTACACAGGGATACGAGGTACAAAAGTCAAAATAGTATTTACTTTTCAAGATGCATGACGTTGGAAAGGATTTTAAGAGTACAGTAATTGTGTAAACTTTAGTATTATTTTCATATAAGAAGGGGATAAAATGAAAAAAAAAAAGTGTTTATGCTATTTCTGACTCTAAATTGTCAAAATTTGACCCCTAAATGGACGCCAAACATTCTGGCCAATGAACTATCCTTTCTTTTGATATTATTGACATTTTATTTTTTACGTGCATCCACCTATACATATATCCATAACCATTTTAAATTTCAGGAATCGATTAAGAACGGACTAAAACGGATTTCTACGGAGAAAATTTTCAAAAATTTACTTAAATTTCTTCTTAATTCTTAATTTTTAAAAAAGCTTAAATTTCTTCGAAAATTCGCTTACAACATTAAAATAAAAAAAAAAACGTGGAAGAGTAATATATTATTCTTTAGTATGGTTATTGCAATTAATAATTAGACATACAATATTTATAGTAAATTATTGCAGAGATAATGACACGGCTTTTAACTATTATTTCACTATTAACTTATTATTGCTTTTACTATTATTTCACTTGAATAACCACAGTTAATAATAGTACTATTAAAAGGTTGTTATTGCATATTGTAACTACATATTTGGAAAGCCCGTCATAGATAAAAAAAAAAGAAGGAGAGGAAAAGAGGTAAATCTGATTCATTTTAGGTGTTTGCTTTAATTAAATCTTACGTCCTAGGTGAATTAAAGTGGGTAGTAATTGTCTGTATCGTATAATAGTCTAGGACCTAGGAGATACCTAGGAGATAGCGTTCAGAAAAGTGTTAGTCTAATCTCAAACTGGAATTTTATGTGTGAGTTAGTTTTTTTTGGTGCCCATTAAGAATATGCGATTTAAATCAATGCGGTCGACTAAGTTCGCTTGGTAATAGCTTAGTAATTGTGTAATCTTGCACTTGGTAATCACTTGGCAAGTAAGTAGCTTGGTCATAGGTTGTTTATAAAAATAGATCGGTGCAGAGTGGCCACGTCCCACCTATTTTGGTGGACATTGTTATTTTCATGATCATGAGTACAAAATTAGTTAGTAGAAAAAAAATTAGGTTGATGTTAGTTTGTGACTTGATAGGTTAGTTATTGAAGTATTTCTCCGAAGTGGTCATCTATACAGGGACAAACTAGCATCAACCTAATTTTTGGTGTACTAACTAATTTTTTACTCAGGATCATAAAAAATCATATTTTCCGCCAAAATGGCCGCTCTCCACCGGTCTAATTTTTAACAATCTATGGCCATGCTTTGTCTCGGAGACTAAGCTTCTTAAAGCATATTCTTAAAGAGCCCCGATACGATAGGCTAACTTATACACAAAACAATTATAGCTTGATGTTAAACACTATTTTGCGTGTTATCTCCTGGACTATTAATGTATTGTATTAACTCAAATTATGAACATGACTAACTTAGTACACATATGAATAAAACAGGTCTCCCGTGTCCCTGATTCTCAGACTCTTTGTAACCAAGATAATGTTGAGCAAGATTTACCTCTTATGTTTAAATCTCTTATGTCTAAATGTTCCGAAGGAAACCGCGTCAGGGGTTTCGCGATATTTCGAACTCATTACAGGGACCATTTTCAAGGGGGTTGCTCAAGATGACTTAGAAGTGGTTAGAGATGGTTAGAGCTTTACCTCTTTCTTAATAATATCAACATTTAAGTTCCGCACTAATGTTATGATAGCAAAAACTGATCTTTCTACCTCGCAATTTCTTACAATTTACCAACATGATTAGGTTTAGAGAAGCTTTGGTAACAATTTGTTACCATAATAGTGAAAAGAAGAAGAGAATCAATAGGTTTGTTCCAACAACACTTCAAACTAGTTAGAAACTGTCCGACACATGCGCATTAGCAAAAAAAGTTCAATTTTGGTCCGATGCGCATGCGTCGGACAGTTTCAAATTATTTTGAAGTGTGGTTGGAACAAACCTAATAAAAACTAAGTAAAAACATATATTACATTATTATGAAATTCCGACATGGAAGGTAATGTCACGGTTTACTTACCTGTTGCATAGTTCGGACTAACCGAACTATGCATTCGGTTGAAGCAACTGAAGATTTACGAACGCGGTCTGTTGTTGAGGTTGGTTTTTCCGGACACACTGGTTACTTTTTGGTCGACCTCGTTTAGTGTTTCCGAACGCACCCTTAGTTACCCCCTACAGGAAATATTCAGATTAAAGATCTACCAACATCCACCTTACTAACATATCTAAACTCTAAACCTTTAAATTTAATTTCGTTATTAGCTAGTAGAAACATACAAACATATTTATATTCTTTTATTTTCATTCTTATCAGTCACAAATTACAGTTTAAAAACAATCCAGTGTTGCCTGAAAGCCTAAAAAAAAAGATCTGATAAATATTTGTTCGATAAGACCAATAGTCCAATAGATCTAGAAAAAAAGAATGTTTCACATGCATACTCATGTCATATGATAATGAAATAAAAATTTAATTGAAAAAAATAAAAACCAAATGTCGTAACTATTATATCATCAAACATTCCAATAATAGACTTAAAAAAAAATTGTATGCTTAATTTAAGATAGAGCAAATATTCCAAGGTAAAATATTAAATTTGTAATTAGAAATAATTTATTGCATGCGAGTTTTTTAAAAATATATTTTGTGTCTTTAGGAACAAAAAAATGTAAATAAAAACATTGGTAGTAGTGGTAAAAAAGAACAATTAACAACCAATCTTACCAACAAACCAACAAGTTATTAACAAAACAAGCCAACAATTTAACAACAAAACTTACCAACATAAAATAACCAATTAAACATGATACAAACCAACATGTTAAAATACAACTTACCCACCAACAAGTTAATAATAAATCTGTTCTATAAACCAAAAACGTTAGCAAAACAACTTACTAACATTACAACATTTCATTAAAAAAAAAAACCCAACAAGTTCACAACAAAACTTACCAACAAATCAACAAGAAAATGATAAAAAATAAACTTCCCAACAGACCAACAAGTTGACAAACGAACCCCTCTAAAAAAAACAAGTAAACTGATAAACTTGCTACTTCCCACTTACAAATAAGAGTCCAACCAAACTACTAATATTCTTATACACATACAAACAAATTAACAAATAAACTTACCGTTTGGAAACGAAATTACAAACAAACATAAGTAAACTAATAAACTTAACAACAACAAACGATGGCCCAACAAACTCTCTACCATTCGAACTGCAACAAATATGAAATTAAAGTAAAAACTTAACAAAATTCTAGGGCCTATCAGACCGGCACAATCTCTACATAATTGTTTTAAAAAAATATATACATTTGCTTACATTATTATAAATATGTACTTCTAATTAATATCTAGTTTAATTCGGAAAACGTCGACGCTAATTAACTTATTTTTATACATTCCTTAAATACGTGATTTATAAATAATATTTTAGTGTATATAATACTTCTAATATTATTACAACAATATTACAAATGTAATAATGAATAATGTAATAAGTAATAATAAATAATATAATAATTAATAATAAATAATGTACTCTGTATGTAGTAATAATAAGTACTCTATGAAAATTCAATTTTCTTAGAATTAAACCCGAATACGAATAAAAAATATCGTGTAGGACTTCCTTATTTTTTTAATTTGAACCGGAAAACTGTCTTAAATTAACACGCAATTAACACACAACGATGTTATGATTTGTAACTTCATTTTCAAAACAAAATGAATCATTTAAATAACATTACTTACATAACAAAGTAACGTCAGTGTGTTCCTACAATTAACTGGAAACGTATTCAAGTTTTCAGTGAAATAAGACTAGTAATAATAAATATTTTACGATCGCATTTTCCGATTTAATTCTTTCCTCGATGGTTAAATTACTAATTACTTAATAAAAATAATTAAATGAATTGTCAAGAAAATGGCTATAATATTAATAACTCAACGAGAAATTGAATTGCAAATGTTTGTATTTGACAAATATATTGATCACAAAAACAATTTACCTTTTGATTTAAATATTGAAAAATAAAAATTAAGAGTTGAATTAAAAATCGATCTGA
This sequence comes from Gerris buenoi, assembly GCA_001010745.2. Lineage (NCBI taxonomy): Eukaryota > Metazoa > Arthropoda > Insecta > Hemiptera > Gerridae > Gerris > Gerris buenoi. Next base: position 1,068,062 of record KZ651046.1, read on the forward strand.
GACACCTCGGACAAACTTTATAAGAGGGTGTTCTTAAATATCATGTAGTACACGGATGAGGGTAATTATTTGGCTTACATGACTAAAATGTCTTATAAACATATATCCACAAACGCTTCATGACCGTTTCAAGATTTTTTTTTTTTTAGTTTTTGCTTCGTGCTTGCACGTTTTGAGACATTTAGCTCAAATTTGAAATATAGGCTACGCTTTAGGGCTTGCAGAATTGGACATGCCAAATGGCTGCGAGAATATACAGGTAGATAATTTATTCATGGGGGTCATACCTCCTTTTCTCTTCATAAACTTTTTTGCGGTTTACCGCTTGCTAGCTTGTTTAGAAACTTTTTGGTCTCTTTTACATATTTTTCTCGTACCTGGGACCGTTAATTATTTTTCTTTTTTTTTAGTTAATTAATTTTCTTTCCATAGATGAAATGAAATTTTTTAAGTAGTTATGATTTATTGCAAAACAAAAACGAAAATAATAACTATATCATAGAAGCGACGATTCGAACCTTATGAATGCGTCTGCTCTTCTTTTCATTGACNGAATCTCATCCAATTCTTTTATAAATGCAAACAATTTCCATAGATGAAATGAAATTTTTTAGTAGTTATGATTTATTGCAAAACAAAAACGAAAATAATAACTATATCATGGAAGCGACGATTCGACCCTTATGAAATATCGTGTAGGACTTCCTTATTTTTTTAATTTGAACCGGAAAACTGTCTTAAATTAACACGCATTTAACACGCAACGATGTTATGATTTGTAACTTCATTTTCAAAACAAAATGAATAATTTAAATAACATTACTTACATAATAAAGTAACGTCAGTCTGTTCCTACAATTAACATTAACTGTCTAATTAACTGGAAACGTATTCAAGTTTTCAGTGAAATAAGACTAGTAATAATAAATATTTTACGATCGCATTTTCCGATTTAATTCTTTCCTCGATGGTTAAATTACTAATTACTTAATAAAAATAATTAAATGAATTGTCAAGAAAATGGCTATAATATTAATAACTCAACGAGAAATTGAATTGCAAATGTTTGTATTTGACAAATATATTGATCACAAAAACAATTTACCTTTTGATTTAAATATTGAAAAATAAAAATTAAGAGTTGAATTAAAAATCGATCTGAGACACCTCGGACAAACTTTATAAGAGGGTGTTCTTAAATATCATGTAGTACACGGATGAGGGTAATTATTTGGCTTACATGACTAAAATGTCTTATAAACATATATCCACAAACGCTTCATGACCGTTTCAAGATTTTTTTTTTTTTAGTTTTTGCTTCGTGCTTGCACGTTTTGAGACATTTAGCTCAAATTTGAAATATAGGCTACGCTTTAGGGCTTGCAGAATTGGACATGCCAAATGGCTGCGAGAATATACAGGTAGATAATTTATTCATGGGGGTCATACCTCCTTTTCTCTTCATAAACTTTTTTGCGGTTTACCGCTTGCTAGCTTGTTTAGAAACTTTTTGGTCTCTTTTACATATTTTTCTCGTACCTGGGACCGTTAATTATTTTTCTTTTTTTTTAGTTAATTAATTTTCTTTCCATAGATGAAATGAAATTTTTTAAGTAGTTATGATTTATTGCAAAACAAAAACGAAAATAATAACTATATCATAGAAGCGACGATTCGAACCTTATGAATGCGTCTGCTCTTCTTTTCATTGACGCCCGTACTCTTTCGAACATCCTTGAAGACTAAAAAAATATTGAAATTTCCACACCCTGTAGATCGGTAATGAAGCGTTTGTGGACCTATGTTTATATGAATTTTTAGCCACGAAATAAGCCAATGAATTGCCCCATTCCTCATGCACATAATATATTTTGGAACACCCTGTACTGTACAAATACTCNTTTGTTCCTGTTTTTAGTTTAGAATTCCAAATATCTCAAAAACTAAATGAGAGAAATTGCGTAAAACGAAAATTATAAAGAGCATAAAACACCTTCCAGAATCACTCATTGATTTTCTCAACTTAACCGCTGATACGCATATTTTAAGCCCTGCTACGTGTAAAAAGTTTGCTTTTCTAAATTTTACCCCGAAATTCCAGAACCCTCTTCTACTTTTCATAAACTTTCGAGGGGTATAATTACAGTGTAGAATCAACGGGCTAGATTTTAAATTATGGTTGATTGAATGTACCAGCAATAAAATTATTTGGATAGAATCTCATCCAATTCTTTTATAAATGCAAACAATAACCAAGGTGTACCAACAAAAACCACGAACGAGGAAATTTGACGCGAAGAAAGATAACTGAATTAAGTTTGAATGTTAATTATTTTTTTATTTTTTATTTCAGAAAATGCATCTTTGCATCAATGGAACTAATTCATCGTACCCATGCATAACGTAAGATATATCCATTTGTATCATAAATAATGAACATACAGTTATTTTGTTTATTTCTCTATCAAAGAATTAAAATAGAACTAAGTAATTAATCATATGTTATAAAAGAATTTAATAGGTGTCATGGTCTCAGCGTTTAAGTTGAACTCCAATCGATAAGAGCCTCTTTATCAATAGAGCCTTGACTTGCTTAAGGTAGACATTTTTAGTTTTGTTTGCAAGTTAAACAGAATTCGTCATTTTTGATTTAAGTTATAAAATTATCAGCAACACAAATAAGTAAACTATTGACCAAATAAAGATTGCAAGTAATCGTTTGTTGGTACTTCTTTAGATTGTTACTCCCCTATGTATTTTTAGAATATAAATGACTTTGACTATATAACTATTAAGTCAAAGGGATGTTTAGTGTACTTTGGGACAATGTAATATGACACTTCTGAATTTATAAGGGGAGTAACAATCTAAAGAAGTGCCCGTCTTTTTACCACTTTTACAAGTTAATTATGAGGGTTCTCGGTTTTTTCAACGGATCCTAATAAACAAAAAAGAATCTAGATCAAATAAATAATGTGAAATGTACTGCATAAACAAATTTGTACTTTAATAAAATAATGANAAAATATACAATTTTAAGTATAACGATAAATCACGACCTCGCCCTGTTAATAAGAGCAACAATTAACAAGGAAAAATAACTATTTGAACACTATACTACACACACACACACACACACACACACATATATATATATATATATATATATATATCCTAAGTTCCCTGCTGGAGATTGCAGTTGAATTGCGATTTCCCAATTCTGTGAGAATTTCAAATAAAACCATGTTTGAAGTAAGCCCGAATTATGTAGGCTACTTATTTCCTTATTTGGACCATTCTTTTTTCTTCTGATGTTTTCCAAGGGTTTCGGCAGCTTTCTTGCAGTTTTCTTTGACGGAGTAGGGGGCGTTACAAAATCCGTGTCATTCATTACATATTTAGTTGTAAAAGCTCTTTGGCAGAAAGCCTTGGCTCTCCATAGGATGTTACGCTACGATGTTAGATAGTTTTTTGTCAGAGTAAATAGCCCAAGAATGAGAATTTAAAAGACCTTGAAAACTTTAATCTAAAAGTAATCATTAATTCAAATTACAACTAATATTTAAAGGTTTTTAATTATTAACTTACGAATTATGCTGTTTTTGCAGATGGGAAGCTAGAGAGAAAGGCAGACATGATTTCATGGAAGCTATAGAAAATTATACCATGAGATATTTAGCTGTATTCGTTATAGCTATGGTTACCGCATTCTTAGAGGTATAGCGTTAAAAAATAGTTACCTTTGGAATTTAATCGAAAATTAGGCCAAGGAATTTGTCTTTACTTTTATAACTTTGTATTGCCTCTGATTGATTATAGTAGGTATAAACATTTTTTAAGTATGTATGTGAAATTTTTTGAAACAAAAAAGTTTTTAGTCCTTTTACATTCTAAAGGAAAGTAAAATCTTGTTAATTTTAAGATATATTACATTGAAAATCGAAGAATTTAATTTTAAATGGATAAATTAATTGGCTATATATTCTATCATTTTTGTAATCGGCAGTTTATAACCTACTTTATATATGTATTTAACGCGTAACGTGTAAGTCTTTAATTCCACGGTCTTCCATAGTTGGAGTCAACATGATGAATTTCTATATCTTTCATGACCTTATCTGAAAGAAGTTTAGGTCTCGATAGGTCAGTACTATTCTAGATTGATCCTTTCACATATTACGTTACTATGAGATTGGCAAATGGCTTCAGTATTCAAGACCCCATGGAAACGGCATTTCATAAGGTTTTGAGTTCAAGATCACTACGACAAATGTTTGGTTTGTATTAAAAAAAAATAGCATGGAAACGGGGACTAAATTGAAATTAGAATTGAGACATGCGAGATAGGTACGATGACCAGAAGAAAGATGAGAGAAATGAGAAATTATAACCTGTCTTAACTTAACTAATCTGGGAGTTTAAAGTTTTCAAAATTGTTGGGAAAACTGTTTTGAAAACTCATCATGGATCATGGAAACAAACATTTTTCAAAGCGGTTTTGAAAACTCACGGAAACTTAGTAAAATTATGAAAAGTTCAACTAAAGTAGCTGTCTAGACTTGTATAAGATTCTTCTAATTGGAACAAATCAAGATCCTTCCGAAAGATCTTTTGATCTTTACCTTAAGACTTTGTTTACAGCATTATATTGCATGCTATGACTTTATTAGACATATATTTCTTATATTGTTGTTTTCAGATTTATTGCTGGGAGCGAGCGAGTGACACTATTGTATTGGGTCTCCGCAAAGCATATCTTTCACAATTACTCAGGCAGGATATAGAATGGTTCGACAGGAACAAAATGGGAGATCTATCTTCAAAACTGACTGAGTATGAATCAAATATATTTATCAATATTTGTGTTTAGGCGGGGGAACAAAAGCAATATCTGTTACGCAAAAAAAGATATGAAAAATATGGCACTCTTAAATTATATAGTACTACGAAGTTAGGATACAACAGGAGATAGCTCGGTTTTAACTTTTTAGTACTTCATTTTGCCAATAGGAGCGCACCATTGTCCAACCGTCTTCAGTGGGGGAGGTGGAGGTGTAAAGGTTGGCTACACTGGATTCATTGACTAAAAACATAATCCACAATTCAATGATTTTCCCATGAAGTGGAGAAAATGTCAACACTACCTTACTTATGATTGGAATTATATGAAAGGTTATATTAATATGATTGGTTACAAACTTTTTTTTTCTTTTTAGTGATTTGGAAAGAATCAGAGATGGTTTAGGTGCAAGAGTTCCTATACTTATTCAGAGTTTCTCCCTACTTATATCTGGTCAAGTCGTTGCCTTCTGGAGATCATGGAAACTATCTTTGATTCTTCTTCCAGGATTACCTGTATTAAGCGTATGCATCGCTTTGGTCGCTTCCGTAAGTTATACTCTACATTATTAGTTTATTTAGATTTTTATTCAATTATTTTTTTAAATTGTGTTTCAATCGTCTTATTGGTCAATTTATTTTCAGATCGGATCTAAATCATCTCATAGGGAACAGCTGAGGTATGGGGTAGCTGGAGGAATCGCTTCCGAAGCATTATCCGGTATCAGAACTGTCAGTGCTTTTGGAGCTGAAACAACAATCCTAAACAGGTATTTTACCATTCAGTTTCTAACTGGTATTAATTACCCTTTGGGGCAGGGGCAGGGCTAAGTCTTTCACGGGCTGTTGGGCCATGAATTATTTCCATTCAGTTTTATAATTATTTTTTAAGATACCTATTTTTATATTGTCTACTGTTTTAAATTTGAGTTACAATTAAACGAGCGTGAGTTCTTCATTTCAGAGAGTTGAAAATTTGTAAATTAGTTTATTTGTCTGATAAGTGGTGTGCAAATTGACCGATTTCAACGAAATTCGGCATATGCGCCTCATAATTTGCAACAGTTGTAACAGTTACATAGTCATTACATTAGTTGTAGCAGTTGTTACAGTTTCATGTTGTCATTACATCAGTTTGTAAGAGTTGTCTAGTTTTTGGAAATTTCATACTTAATATTTTCAATATGGCGGACGACAAAAAAATGTTAAATTAGCATAACTACCTTAAAATTATACAGGGGTGCCCACGAGGGGGGTATAACGGCGCACAGTGCGCCGTTGAAATTTTGGGGGGGGGCATATGATCATTAATAGGAGCAACACGTTTGTTTATTCTATGAAACTTCTATCTTATCTAGTTAACAAATAAACAATATACTATATACATATAAACTGTGGCGATCCTAGGGGGGGCAGAGGGG
>KZ651046.1:1093319-1107114 GCA_001010745.2 Gerris buenoi
GCTCCAAGCGGCAGTTTGGTGAAACAGTATCGATACCTCGATAAAAACTCGAAATTTATCTGATATCAGCTGATTACAATAAGTGATATCTTCTTACGACATTCAATATTTTTATTTTTAATACAGTTTTCTTCATAAATAATGTACTTTAATGTTTGTTGTTAACCTTATTAATTAGCTAAAGGTAGAAACGTCGTTAATAAACGTGTAATAATTCCTAGATAACCAATAGCAATCTTCTTTGAGTGGGGTATCAAATAAATGCTACTGATAAGGGTTTGTTGACAAACGTCTGTGGGCACGGAACGACAAGGAATAGACCAATAGGAAACGGACGATCACTTTAGTTCGGATTGAGCTCGCTTGGAGCGCTAATATATGGGTATCGCATAATGAACCACTTTTTGAGACCCAGTTTCTATAGCATTGTTCCCTCTACCCCTTTCTTCCTCTGAGGTTTTTATGGTGTTTTCAGCTACTTTTGTATCAAAAAACTTCTGATGAAACATCGTTTTACAAAATCTATAAACTGAGATTTAGCTATACTATTATTTAGTTGCGCATTAGTTATAATTTGAAATGGATCTTTAATGTAACGCAAGTTGCTTAATGTCTTTTTTTAGGTTGCAGGTCCCAGGTTCGGTAGTTTGATGACAGGATGTTTAAATTTGGTTTTGGCCGTCTGTATAGCTTTCTACGCCAATTTACGTTTAGCTGCCGTCTGCTGTTTAGTTTACCCCGTACTAATTTATCTCTGTAACAGACAGACATCTCTTAGATACATAAACTTTTCTAAGGAGGATGTCAAAATCAAAGCTGCAGCGAAGGTAACTTCTTGGCTATAACTTAGTAAATAATTATGTACATAATAAACAAAAATTAGATAAAATTAGATATATCAAAATAAATTATGAAATAACTGGGTTCAACTCTTTATATTTTCGTATCTTTTCTTTGATGTAAAAAATATACTTTAATAAAAAATATAAGCATGTAACTATAATATAAAATAATATACAAATACATAAATAGAAGTATGAATACTATTTCTTCAATAATACTTAAGTTCATTGTTCACTATAAATCCATTTCCATTTTAGGGTTTTGTTGGTAAAGGTAAAACCAACAAAAATAAATTCTTATAGTTTCGTTCCTGTGTCTATCTGTCTGTTATGCTATACGGTTCCAGTTACTTTTGAACCAAAAGAGACAAAAAACTGAAATGTTGCTGTATTAAAGATCTTATAGCTTATTCAAGTATTAAAGAGGAAAGATATATAGCGAACTCAAAATTATCAGCTGTTCAAATCCAAAATGGCGATTAATTCATGTCATCTAACTTTATTTTCTTTAATTTTTGAGTGGGGTATCAAATGAAAGATAGATTACATAAATAAATAACACGTGGATTTAATTTGTCCTTATTAAATAGGTTTATGTTCTCAATTCCAACGAGAACCTTTTTACGTGGGACTTCATGAACTAACATTTTTGTTTTGTTATTATACATTTACTTAACTGTTTGAAAAAAAAAAAAAACTCTCCTGAGATATTGTTTTGACAAATTTTTTATATAAATTGCCCACCATCTTGAATCAGAATGGCCGATTAGAAAATCATTTTACAAAAATAGTTTGTGTCTTAAAAGAAAGCTAACTTCTCAAGTTCAAGGTTCTAGTTCTAGTCCAATTAGTTCTGGAGATATCGTTGAATTCCGCATATTTATAGCCGCTAGCTTGTATTGATATTTATAGCCTCTATCTTGAGTTGAATCGTAAAAATATTTCTTAGTGCGCACCTAGAGGTTAAGAGAAACCTCCATGCAAAATTTCAACTCTCTAGCTATTTCCATTTTAAAGATACTGTGATGATGGCTTTTTATCATAGACAAGCCCTTAGGACTTAGGCCCGTAGAAACGCTTAATTTTATATTTAGAAAAAAAGGTAAAATCATTTAGATGTTATTATATCTATTTAAAGACCAACAAATCGATACAGACTTTTTTTTTTTTTCATTGGAGTACGAGTATATGCGGTTGTGTTAGCTTGGATATAACAAATCATTTCGAGGTNACGCTTAATTTTATATTTAGAAAAAAAGGTAAAATCATTTAGATGTTATTATATCTATTTAAAGACCAACAAATCGATACAGACTTTTTTTTTTTTTCATTGGAGTACGAGTATATGCGGTTGTGTTAGCTTGGATATAACAAATCATTTCGAGGTGAGTCGTCGGGACTCTACTTGATTATTTAAAGGATAGTAGGTTTGACATATATATGGTTGATCATCTTAGTGCTTTATCTATATTGTTTAACCATATTCACTTCTTAAAGACGAAGAAGTGCATAAGAGTTATGGTGTTAGTGTGAGATAAAGGTGTAAATATGATGTTGATTCAGATTTAAAGGATGAAAATTTAAATAATAAATGTTAAATAGAGTAAAATTAATTTTATTCTTGGTTAAATATCTCCAGTGCTTATCTATCTTACATATCTGATAACTATAACTTACTATAATATAAATTTGCTATTGTACATTCAGTTAATTGCTTGCTTTTTTTGTTACAGTTGGCAGCAGAATGCGTCCACAATATTAAAACAGTTCAGATATTGGGCCTGGAGAAGATTCTTTATAACGAGTACGCACGCGTCATGGACTCAGCTTCCAAGTGAGTTATTTACATTTATCAAATATTTTAATAATTAGTTTTTCTATTAGTTAAGGAAATGGCGTGCAAAAAAGTGTCTGACTAACATCAAGCTCGAATTTGTACAAGTTAATCTTTCAGTGCCTTTTAAAAATATGTGGTCGGCTATGTGCGACTGCGGACTGCCGGACATAACTTGGTAAGGTAATAGTCATTTAGAAAAAACAAACTGGTGGAGAGCGGCCATGTCCTTTCAATTATGGTGGACATTGTGATTTTAATGATCCTGAGTCAAAAATTAGTTAGTAGACCGAAAATCAAGTTGATGTTGGATTGCCACTCACAAAAAAGTACTTTTTAAATAATCTTAAGAATAAATATGCTAAGATGGATTGGCAGAGCAATAATTGTATGTCTTCCGTCTTCCCTGTTTTATTGCTTCCCTTTGTTCAAACAAGACAGCCATCATATAATAGCTTGTGGATTATTATTTGCTTTTTCCTAATATAATAAATTCACATGTTTTTTTTAGGTCTTCTGGAAAGCAGTCGATATTGTACGCAACAATATACTCATTGTCAAGCACAATTATTTATCTTATCTACGTCGTTTCTTCTAAATACGGCGCTGACATGCTTGTACGCAATGAGATAACGCTAGTTCACGTTCTCAGGTATTTATTGTTATCTAATAATTTTTTTTTTTTTATTGTGAAACATAGCTATAAACAAAATTTAGTAAGGTTTAATAATTAGTATTAATATGTCATAACCTTGTTTATTTGTGATGATGATAAAATTAATTTATGTTTGCAGGATTCTATTCGAAGTTTCTTTCACAGCTCCTATAATTGGTATAGCTTGCAACTACACCCAGGATTTTGTTAAAGGAAAACAAGCTGTTGTCAACCTAATCAAATTACAATCTGCTCAAACCTCTCTCAACATATTTTCAACTCAGGGCGAGAAAAAGGTATGATTATTTTTATGCTCTTTCCAATGGTCATTTTATTATTTAGGGGCCCTAGAGAGCTGTTGCGTCTCTATCAATAAATTTAAACAGCAACTTAAAAACAATGGAACTTGGATGATGACCACAGATCTGGGTTCAATTTCTGGATCGGGCAGCAGAAAATTAATCAAACCTAAAAAACAATAAATGCACTCAGCAAAACATAACTTAGCAGATTAAATATTTTGTTCCTACTGAAATGTTGTTGAAAAACAACATGTTTCGACACGTCCACACTCGTATGAGTCACACACACACTCTGTCGTTGGGCGACACGTAGACACTTTTTCGACATTGTCTATCGGCATAGTGTGGACGCGGCTTTGAATTGATGATGGAACAATACGTAGATGGACAATGGACAATACGTATATACTTGCATAAGCCCATTGGCAGAAGTAAGGCCTGCTTGGGATTTTCAGCCACGATGTTAGTTTTATATTTGTAACTAAAGACAATAAATAGCTGTTTAAAATTTAGCAATAGTTAGATAATCAATTTATTTTTTTTCGCAGGAATTACAAGGCCATGTTGAGTTTAGAAATGTTGAATTTTCATACCCCACCAGACCAGGGATAAAAATTCTTAGAGGATTGAGCTTGGAGATTGAAGCTGGACAAAGAGTGGCCATAGTTGGAAAATCCGGTTGTGGCAAATCTACTATAATTTCTCTACTTGAGAGATTCTATAATCAAGACAAAGGAACTATAGTAAGTAATAAAATACTTTCTCTGTATGAAATTGGAATTCTGTTAATTAAAACTAACTGAAATACTCCGTATCCTTTATGGTTTCATTTCCATTTGTATTTTTATTATTAGGGTTTATGCTTTTATTTTATATTTATAAGCTTCTACTTCTTCATACCTATCAGCCCAAAAATGTTTTTTATGACTAGCATTTTGTTTTAGTAAATTTTAATGAAGTTCATCTCATCATTCATCTTGCATTCTTTGCATCGAACTTTAAACGTGACGTTTGTTCTAGATTATTTATCTACTTTTTATTTTAAGGAGATATACTCCTGTTGTATGAGTGGATCATATTATTGTGTATATCTCATATTAAATTATTCTATCCTAGTTATAAGTTGCGTCCATAAGTCCATTTATTATTGTATTTGGCAGAATTAAGCCTTGTTTAGCCGTGTTGTACCACGGGTTTCCATTTACACTTAATGCTTGAACTGTTTACAGCTGATTGACGGTTTGGAGATAGATAAGTGGGATGTTACCCACCTGAGGAGGAGTATCGGTCTCGTTACACAGGAGCCGGTGCTATTCGAAGGATCTATCTCTGATAACATCAAGTATGGTTGCCTGGATTCTAATCCATCTGAACAGGATGTGATTCAAGCTGCTAGGATGGCTAATATCCATGAGTTCATTTTAACCCTTCCTCAGGTAACAATTAGAAGACGGACTATTATCTAATTATTATTAACTGCCGTAAAAAAGATTGTAACATAATATTATTGTGATAAAATAAATGGTTGTAAATGAATAAAAGATTAATAATGGCCTATTATTAGTAATAGTAATATTAAATTATAATTTTCCTACTGTGGTTAGTAGTGGTTGGATTTTCTGAATGTTTTGTCTAGATTTGTTGATTTAACTAAGAGAGGATACCCATTAGAGTTCATTGTTACCGTCGAAATATTGTTGTCACTTGAAAAATTCTTTTACATGCTCTTTATCATTACCTAAATCAATTAATATCAATGTTTAAAAGTGGATAGTCCCAATCCTACCACAATATCCCTTATGAACTATTGGAATGTTCGTGTGCATTTTTTGATCCAAAAGGCATCATTGCCATATTTTTATTTAGGTTCTAGAGTGTAACTTATTCCAGTATGTTTAATTAGCCATATCGGTATTACGCTTATTGGAATAAGTTACACATTAATTTTATTTAGAAACTAAATAAAACTATGACAACGATTTTCCATTCTAAACTTTATATACATATTTACCTTGGCATCAAAACTATTAATAATTTTTTTTTTTTTTTTTTTTAGGGTTACGAAACTTCAGTTGGTAAAGGAGGTACGAAGCTATCTGGTGGTCAAAAACAAAGAATTGCTATAGCCAGAGCTCTCATCAGAAATCCAAAAATATTACTTCTTGACGAAGCAACTTCTGCCCTTGACAACCATAGTGAGAAGGTAACTTTCTGATTTGTATTTTATTATGGCAGTGAAGATTCTCATATAAGTTTAGTCTGGTAGTGTAGTAGTTTTTTTCTCATATTTTATGCTTCATTCTGTTACGGTTATAACACACTTAGATCAATGTTGTTAAAAGATCCTTATACGGTAATTTCCTTCCCATATTGCTCTTTTGTTAAGAAATAACTAGTGGCACGAAATAAGGACAAGTTTTTCCTTTTTTGCATACTTCTTTTTAAGAGAACTAACTTTGTTGAATCTTTAGCTGGTGCAGGAAGCTCTAGATAAAGCGAGTCAAGGAAGGACTACTCTAGTCATAGCTCATCGGCTGAGCACAGTCCAGTCGGCCGATCTCATCGTGGTCATTGAAGATGGAGAAATCGTTGAGAAAGGAACACATTCACAACTTGTCTCTCTAAGAAACAAATACTACAGCATGACAAAAGCACAACATGTAGATATAACGTAAAACTAAATCATGGACTGAGATACTACTATTAATAAGATGATAATATACAATATACACTGAGATAATATATACAATATACATAGGATTATAATGTAAAATGTCTTGATAAAGAGAAGATGTTAAATATATGTATTAATGCTAAAACTATAAATAAAGAATACTAGTAGATTCAATGAAAAGTAAAACTAGAAAAATAAAGTTGATAATAATCTAAATCTGAGTTCCTCTAAATCAGAACTTAATTGATTCAATATAATACAATATATTATGCGCTTCTTACAACGTATAATTTCAATAGCTTGTATAGAAAGAAACATATACATAATACATTTATTTGAACCTTATTAAACAAAAAATTAAGGATAGGGAAATTTTGTTTTGGATTTATCATATTTTGAAAAATTGATTTCTTTCCAAAAAGTTATAATACAAATTTGGTTTTATGTATTAACAAAAGTCAGTGGTACTTCCAGGTACATACTGTAGGTGTCTTTAATTCTCGTTCGATATCCACCTAATTAAAATTAATATATCTAAAAAAAGGAACAGGACTAAAAATAAACAAAATTTTGACTGTCAGAATGTATTTGTTATCTTCTCTTTATCACTGTCACCATAAATATTAAAATTTCCGATCAAAGCACTCGGATAATAAATTGGATATTAGATATCTCTGTGGGAAATAAATTTACTTAGAATTCTAACATCAAATAAATTTTAAGATCTCTTTAATCGATATCATCATATCATGTCTGAAGAGTTTCGTGATACATTTTATAATATTTTATCAATTATATACTCCCAAAATCAATTTCTATACAAAATTGGTAGGAGTTGCAAAACTTCTGACCGTGAGTATATTAAATGTAATTATTTGTAAATAAGCAATTTCAGTTTTTTTTTGTTCTCTTATTCTTAACACAATTTTTTTTAATAATTATTGTCACCTATAATCATAATAAACATTTTCTATCAATAATATTGTACATTATTTTCATAAAATGATCAAAATTTTAATAACACAAATCATGTTTTATTTAATTATGGGTATCATTAATACTTTTTTTCTGTTATAATTTCACCAGGAACTACGGCTACCATTAAGCTATTAATTACTTATTTGTAAATATTTTTAAATATATGTATTTTTTTAATATATTATATTTTATTTAAAGAAACTCTCCGTTTATTATAATTTTACTTTTTTACTTTATTTTCTTTCTTCTGCGAATCTACCCTCAATTCATTTCGATGCACTTTCTGCAGTAGTTTCTTATTATAAGTTTAAATCAAATTATAATTATCATTAACTACGGGACACATACAGAGAAAAAAAGACTCCAGCACCGGGACTTGAACCGCGGACCTCCTATATATCCGTTACAGGCGCTCTTACCAACTGAGCTATTCTCCCGCATATTTAATCTTAGCGTAGTATGAATACTACCAAAAACTTAAAAATTTAAATTTCTTATTAAGTTATATATGTACTTAGATTTTCAAATGGACGCAAGCATCTTAAAGTAGAATAATCACTAGGTATATTCTATAAGAAAAAATAATATTATTGTTAAAGATCTACTTTAAAGGTCAACGATTCTAATATCCTTCAAGACTTATCAAATTCTAAAAATTCGAATTTTCCCTGCATCTTAATATACTCCCTCTTGATACAACTCAGTTTAACTTTCTCACAAACGAGTTCTTTATTACTTGGTCCAGTGTTTTCTATTTATTAGTAATTTCGAGTTTTCATAGTTACATTTCTTTAGCATTAAATATTTCATTAAAATTTTCCTTAAAAATATAACTCCCCATTTTTCTGTTATAATTTCACCAGGAACTACGGCTACCATTAAGCTATTAATTACTTATTTGTAAATATTTTTAAATATATGTATTTTTTTAATATATTATATTTTATTTAAAGAAACTCTCCGTTTATTATAATTTTACTTTTTTACTTTATTTTCTTTCTTCTGCGAATCTACCCTCAATTCATTTCGATGCACTTTCTGCAGTAGTTTCTTATTATAAGTTTAAATCAAATTATAATTATCATTAACTACGGGACACATACAGAGAAAAAAAGACTCCAGCACCGGGACTTGAACCGCGGACCTCCTATATATCCGTTACAGGCGCTCTTACCAACTGAGCTATTCTCCCGCATATTTAATCTTAGCGTAGTATGAATACTACCAAAAACTTAAAAATTTAAATTTCTTATTAAGTTATATATGTACTTAGATTTTCAAATGGACGCAAGCATCTTAAAGTAGAATAATCACTAGGTATATTCTATAAGAAAAAATAATATTATTGTTAAAGATCTACTTTAAAGGTCAACGATTCTAATATCCTTCAAGATTTATCAAATTCTAAAAATTCGAATTTTCCCTGCATCTTAATATACTCCCTCTTGATACAACTCAGTTTAACTTTCTCACAAACGAGTTCTTTATTACTTGGTCCAGTGTTTTCTATTTATTAGTAATTTCGAGTTTTCATAGTTACATTTCTTTAGCATTAAATATTTCATTAAAATTTTCCTTAAAAATATAACTCCCCAGCGTGGAGTCGTCTTACCGTTCGCGTTTNCCCCCCCCCTCTGGGTTAGCAAAAGGTCTAGGTATTTATAACTAATGTCTACCTACATACAGTAAAAAAAAGAAAAAAGTTTTTATGACCTTTTGCATGGTAGACCCTTATTTTTAATAACTGTCGACTGGATGACTGGACTATAAGTATTTCCCGCGGAAATAAACGTCTTAACACCAATTTTTAATGCCTTTTAAAAAAACAGGTTTGACTTATAAGAATAAGAATTCCAGATAAATGGTCTTGTTAATAAGATGTGTTAAAGCGTCTTATAATAATCTTAAAGGTGTAAAATGGAACGTTAAATTAAAAAATACTCGCTGTCTCATGAAAGAATGAGAAAATAATCTTTCTGATCGAAGAATTAGATAATGTCGGATGTATTTAGGATTTGATCGAATGAAATTACTAGGAGAAAGCTTTGATAGATAGATCATTACTTAGCCACAAATAAGCTATGAAACGCGTTCATTTCGCGTTTTATATTCTTTTACAGTCTGACCAATAACTACCAAGAGATCAAGAGTTAAAAATTGTTTTAAGATAGTTCGATAAATCAGTCCTTATTTAGAAACATATTGATCTCTCCGAAAGTTGACCAAATTGAACTCTTATCTGGTGCTATAAAGAAAAGATGCAGCCAATTTGTCTTCGGGTGTAATTTAGTTGGTCCTTCGTCCAAAAAGAAATGGCAATTCCACTTATTCACTTTGGACTTTAAAGAAAGTATTAAGAGAAATTTTATATTGCGTAAATTATATAATGAAATATACTTTTTTGAACTAACTGGTGTATAGTGAAAAGAAAGCTTGTAAAATCTGACTTGGTATCTGAATTTGTAAAATAAACATAAATAGTCCAGGAGATAGCGTACAAAAAGAATGTCTCTTGCTTGACTAACATCAAGCTAGAATTTTATGTTCAACTAATTTTTGGTGTCTTAAGATTATGCAGTCGGGTAAGTTTGTCTGCAGGACCTACTTGGCAATTGGCATTTGAAAAAAAACAAAAAAAAACCGTGGATAGCGGCTATGTCCCATCTATTTTGGTGGACAATGTGATTTTCATGATCCTGAGTACAAAATTAGTCAGATGGATAATAATCAAGTTGATGTTAGTTTGTTACAAAAAAGTTTTCGATACGGTGTTCGGTATTGAAAACCCATGGGAACGTAGTACGTTTTTTTTTGTTTATTAATATTTAACTTTTTTTAAATTAATTTACAAACTAAGTTAAAAATCTCTCTTCAGTGTTGGAATTGCTGTTGCCAAAAGACCATGTACTGTACATCCACCGTCAAATTTGAGCGGCTCCATCTGATTAAAGGGTTTATATTACTTCCGAGCTTACCGCAGGTAACGGAAGCTATATGATCGTTCTGAAGGACGAAAAAATGTTATGCCTCCGATTTCAAAAATTCAATGACAGAACTCCGTTTCAGACATCAGAGAACATTTTTGGTTTCGTGTGTCTGTCACTTAATTTTTGCGAACCACCATATCTTAAAACTTAGAAACAAACGTCCGATTTTATTGAAATTTGGATTGCAAGTTATAAGCTCTCTCTATAAAATCTCTACTACACGCGCACAAACATACATTTATTTACACCTCTATCTTCATATGTACTCATTTGATTTTTATGGAATTTGGATGGTTTGTCGAAAGTACCCCACAGATAGCCCCAGATTATTATCAACCGTATGCGCTCTTTAAATTTTGCTAATTTGATAATTTAATTAATGTAAAGAATCAAAACAGTTTTTAATAGATTTAATAAACGGTGGGAAAATTAAATAAATTTGACAATAATTAGTTGCAAAAGCATAAAATCAGTAAAGTATACAAAATAGGACACAAGGAAGCTATGTTTCACACTATTTTACAGACTTTTTTCTCTGTGGTGTACATGTACATCCTATTTTCTAAAAGCATTGAAGTAATAAAGCTATTATAATTGATTGATTCATTCGTTTAATAGATGCGAAGTTGTCTAACCATTTTGGAGACTATCTCCAAGGAACCACGTCGAAGAATCTATGGGATACGAAGTTCCATGACTCCACATTTTCCATCTATAATCATCGACCCGTGTGGAGTATTCATTTTAGGAAATAATTTGTAATCTATTGATCCTCATATAATTTCCTTATTGAATCGTTTCCATTAACACTCTCTTCCTTTTTATATTAGAAATGAAACATCATTCTGAAAATGTTCTCATACAAATTGATTCTTTATGAAAAGGGAAAGTAATGCACTATAATTTATTTTTTTGTAATGTTAATCTTTATTTCGTAATTCTATGTATAAAAATGTTCATTTTTTTACTCCGAAAACACATGTTTTACGCTACGCATTGCTGGCTCCAGTAATTATTAATTGCTACTGAGAGTTAATGAAATAATTTAAAATAGAAAATTATTCATACTGATATAATAGAATAATGCATGCAGTACGAAATGCAACTATATATTGTTGAGATCAGATTGGAATATTATTTTGGAGCAAATACTATAATTAATGATCGTCAATTTTAATTTAATTTTTAGTAATCAACTTTCGTGTGTGTGTTATTCAATTGAGAAAATTAAAAATATAATCCAAGGAATTGATATAGAATTGTAATTTAATTCACCTAATTATTAAATATTGTTTTGTATTTAATTTAAATATTGTATTTAAAAAATCCGACGTGGGGTGTCTCGAAAATTATTTAAAGTAAAATGGGGTAAATGACTCAGAAATATATTTTTTTCTGGGTGGCACAACTAATTGTAAAGATTATTTTTCTACCAAATTTCATCTCTTTAGCTTAAAATCTGTAGGAGTTTTAAGTGATACATAAAGACATCCAACTAAAAACCACCCAAATTGTCTTAAAAACCACCAAAAACAATTTACTCCGTTGGAATCAAGGTTTCAGATTTTTGGGGTGAAAAAAAATAGTTTCTTCAAAATATAATATAGAAAAGATTGTTTGTGGGTTAGCTATTATACCTGTAAATATATATTTATCTTATAAATGTATAGGATTCCAATTCATTTAAAGAAGAGAAATTATAATTTAAAAATTCTAATTAAAATAAAATAATCCTGCGGTTAATTAGTTTAACGTTACAGTTAAAATGAACTAAAATTTGTTATTTTATTATTATTTTTTGTTTTATTTACTGCTTCTAAGGTTTGAGAAATTGGTAGGAATGAAAGAAGAGGAGAATCCGAGTTTTACATTTATATTTTTAAGAGATAATAGGTATTTTATTTTAATGTTTTTACTGATAATAACAATTAATTGTATTCATCGAACTAAAAATTATTGCATACAAAGATAAACTGCAAGCTACGCTACAAGACTCGGTTATTAACGTAGAATTACGTTCTTAAATAATTTGGAATAAAACTCTGGGTTTGAATAAATAAAAGAATAAATAAATTAAAGGAACAGTTTATTTATTTCTTCTTTTTATTTGTACTAAATCAGCTTTCAGCTAAAGAATAGACTCTTAATTACAAAATATTATAAATCCATGCAACAAAAAATATTTATATATCTACAAAATGAACCATGTTTTACTTATTTTTTTGGAAATTTTCATGGGTTTTATTCCTATGAACAAATGTTACATTGATAATCTTTTAATTATAAGAATATTAAGAACTCAATTTGCATACTTTAGAGATTTCAAAGAAATATAAATAAACCACAACCTTACTTGTTAGGACTCTGCAATTAGCTTCAAAATCAGCGCCCATCTATAGCTGAATTTTGAAGTAAAGAAGAAGTTAACAACCAGGCTAGCTCAGAGCATCTTTTATATTGAGTTCTTAAACCCCGTTTAAAATCCAATAAAACGATTAAAAACAATCAAAATAAAATATATATTCTCGTGGTTAAAAATAATGTAAGTTGATATAAGTTTGCAAATTATGTTATCTGCAAAAGTGATTAAAACAAGGACAAACATACGCCATACACATTCTTTAGATTGTTACTCCCCTTTGTTCTTTTTATAAGGGGAGTAACAATCTAAATAAGTTCCTTAATAATCAGTTAAGTGAGATTTATTTTTAGCAATCCTTCTCCACGAGATTTAATTATTTTCAAAAAACACCTGCTTTGTCATTTGTCACATTTTTAAAAGGCACGTAATGCTATTGGTGAAATGAATTAGGTGTTGGATAAAAAGTGAAATGCCATTAAAAAAGTCGAAGAATAGATGGACAATGGAAATCAACGTGACCATTACGAATTTCAAAACGTAATGAAAAGAAATGAGCGAAGTGAGATTCAAGGATCTCAACTTATAAGATTAGCAGTCCCAGGGAAATCAACAATGAACAACAAATTTCTTATTATAAAGTGAAATCATCAAAAAGAAAATGTATGTAGGAATTTAATGTTAGAAATGACGCCGAACTTTGCAAACATCTGGGTCATTTGCATTCGTTTTTATATCGTATTGGGGCAACTTATGTTAAAAAGATTGCAATTTCCCTATTAACACTTCACTTATTTTTTTTAATGCAAAGAATATCTATTTAGGAATACAAGGCTTTAAATTTTTAGCAATCACTTCTTTAAAATTGGACTATGAAGATATTATGTTCATACATACCTCATACATATGCTCCTTCTTTCTCATTAGTTTAAAATGTTTGTATTTTAAGTTAAAATCGTAATTCGTAATTAATAATTCGATATATCTTAATTTGTGCACTTCTAAATATTGTTACTCCCCTGTATTTTTTTTTAAACGTAAATGACTCTGACTAAATAACTATTGAGCAGAGCCGGATTTACGTTTTGGTCGCATGAGGGCTATCCATTTTTTGCCGCCCCCTTCTTGAGCTTTTACTGATTTAAAATCCCCCCCCCCCCCTTT
>KZ651047.1:0-14866 GCA_001010745.2 Gerris buenoi
GGGGGGGGGGAATAAACAAACATGTGAATCAGTGTGAACTTTGGCCATAGTAGTTGACTCAGAGTGGAATTTGGCCATAGTAGTTGACTCAGAGTGGAATTTGGCCATAGTCGTTGACAGAGTGGACTTTGGCCCTGGTAGTTAAAAGCTTTGAAGAATGAAGTTAGTTTTTGTTGAATCATGTGTGTTTGTTTATTTATGATTCGTAAATTTTTACTAAAAAAATAACAATATAATAATAATTAATTAATAAATGTCATTGAATTTATTAATATTGCTGTTAGGTCGATAGCGCTGAATCTTAACTACCCTGCCATGATGGAGGAGCCTCTGCTAACCAACCCCTTCCCTTTCCTTAACGAGATCACTGAGCCCAAACCACTTCAAGGTACAACGCACTTATTTCTGCTGCAAATTATAAAAAATAGCAAACATGGCTTGAACTTAATTGTTTTCACATTTATATTTGTATTTACATAATATGCTTCTAAATGAAAAGAAACAAAGAACAATAAACATCGACCTAAGGACATAATACCAATAAACAAACAAACCGTCCAAAACCTGAAGTGAAATTTTTTATACAAACTGCCCTAGATTTGATTATATATTGAATAAGGGGGAACATAAAATCATAAAAATTACTCTTACAATACTAATATCGTTAAATATAACTTTTTGCTTGGAATTCTTGAGCCACCTTGATTTAGATATTTAAGAATATACCTGTATCTTTTTTTTTTTTTTTTTTTTTTTTTTACTTTCTCATTGACCTATAAATTATAGATGAAAATTATTATGATGCCATGAAAAATCTATTTTGAGAGAAAAAATACTTGAGAAAGTTTTATTCGTGTTTTTGTTTGTATATAATGTGTATGTGAGTTTCACAAAATTAAAAAAAAAAAAAACAGTTTTGATGGTAGCTGAATAATGGCGAGAGATTCTTTGTTACAGCGGTTGCGACGACGATGGAGTTGGATCCGAACAATACGGAGAACGTTTTCATCGGTACCTCGGACGGGATGGTGCTCAAATGCTGTCTTAGATTCACGACGGACTATCTGGCCGTCTATCATTCTCACTGTCTGCCTGTCTCTCGCATCCACTTCAACATGTTCCTCAGGACACTCTTCATAACGTCCGCCGAAGACAGGAAAGTCAACATACACGAGGAGGGAAGGAAGTCAGTATATCCACTTATAAATCACAACCTTCTGCGTTCACGTCACCAAATAGTTTTTAATAATAGGTTTCTGCAAGCTGCAAGTGTCGTCCAAACATGCTTCTCATTTTTTGACATCTTGAAATTTGATGAACAAGCCAATACTTCATAAACAAGTGGAGTTGATAAAACAAATTAAATTATTAGAAGCGAAATGTCATATCTTCCTAGGAAACCTGAATTGTACAAACTGTGCACAAACAACTTGAATTTCCAGATCTGTCCTACAAAGATTATCAATTGGCTGTGCTTGGTGTAAGTCTGTTGCTGTGAGTATGCATATCAAACTCTTCAGGGTTGGAACAGGTTGCTTCAGTTGTCATTGGAGAAGATTTGTTTAAATCGTGTCTATGGGCAGACATGTAGACGATGACTAGAGTATTTACTTACTCTGGCACTTGTATGGAGTAGAGAGACTCCTCATGTGTGGTTGAAGGGACATTCTTCCTTCAGCTAACTCTAGCCTAGCTGTCTAGAAGTCTCAACGGCTTCTAGAGCTCTCCGTTGTGGACGCTCATCTTTGAAATTGATGCTTATGGATCATTTCAATTGAGAGTTACAACCAAATTAAGTTTGAATTTGGCTGTATGTGACTAAAAAGAGATGTTAGATGTTGTGAGTTTTGATTTTTTGAGAATACGACTAATGTTTCAGGAAGCCACTATACACGCTGATTCAGAACACGGGCGTAGTAGACGTGATGTGGGCCCCTTACTCCAGCACTGTGTTCGCCCTCCTCACTTCGGACTGTCAGGTGAACGTGTACGACCTGAGCCTGAATCAGTCCAAACCATTGTGCAAACAGTTCATCCTGTGGAGATACGGACAGACAACACTGACCAGGCTCATATTCCACCCGACCAGGCCCATCATATTTATTGGCGACTCAAAGTAACCCTCTCACACATATAAATGACTAGTTCTGCGTTCGCATAACAACTATTGAAACAATTGCATTTTGCTTATAAAGAGGCTAAATTTGTTTTCAATATAACTACCAGAAAACATTTCTTCCAATACTATTATAATGATTTCAGTGTAGATCCTTTAAGGTAATTTAATTTTAACGTTTCATCGTCAAAATTCTATATTCTCCTCAACCACGATCTAATAAAACAACTACACAAAAACTCTACGTTCATAAAGGGACATAAAAGTGGATCATCATTAAATACATTAAAAAAAGTAAAAAGAGACTAGTAACACCCGAATTTTAAAAAATAACAATATAAACACTGGTGACTAGAATAAAACAAAGCTCTATCAACTAACTACACATATCACAGACTGCAGTCTGTTAGTAAGATGATAGAACTTTATTTTATTCTAGTTACAATTGTAAATATTGTTATTTTTTTTTTTAAATTCGAGTGTCACTAGTAATTTTCTCTTTTTTAATCTCTCTCTTTTTAATTTTTATTTACTTTAAATTAAATATAACTCGACGAATTCGGCTCCAACTAAATTTATAAGAACAAATAGAAAGTAAATTTAAATTTGTTACTAAAGAAAAAATGTATGTAACATGATTATTTATAGGAAAACAGAGGCTTATAATTGAAGTCAGTTAAGGATAAAAATTGGAATGGAATTAAATAAGAAGGCTTTAGTTAAGTGTATCTCCGCTAGATAGCAAGGCAGTCTCGATTCTCTTACTAATCATGTAAAAATAATCTATAAACACACAACTACAACTAACAACTGTTTGATTGTTACATAGATATTATATCAATGCTAATATAATTTACGAGTATATACATAAAGACATCGGCTCCGAGTGAGTCTCGGCTTACAACATATTTGCATACATTTGCATGCAATGCAACATATTGCATATTGCACAAACACAAGACATAATAGGTTCAAATCTCGCACAAGATACAAATTTTAGTCTCGGCTTACAACATATTTGCATACATTTGCATGCAATGCAACATATTGCATTGCAACAAGCACAAGACATAATAGGTTCAAATCTCGCACAAGATACAAATTTTAGTCACATCTCAAAATCAAACGACAAAATGAATCAGTTTATTGACAACTCTAGTGTACATACTCTTCACCACTATTATCTATTGTGGCTTAGTTCAGTCGCGTATTTAGACCGTACTACATTTAATTTTTTGTAAATTTTAATTCAAGTTGAATTTTATTTAAATGTTAAATACAGTTCTAAAGATAAGTGTCCAAATAATAAAAGCATAAAACATGAAACGAAGATGTTATACCGACAAAAAATAGACTGATACGTTTAAATGAAATATTACTTTCTCCGTTATATAGCTTATCTCACTAGTGATTAGTGGTGTAGGGTTTTAGCCATGATGACACAAATGAGAACTTATCATGGGCGATGTCCACTTAATTACAAGTGGACATCGCCCATTCCTCTGCCCTCCCCTGAATCTACGCCACTGTTTGGGTAGTGGACTAAGAATTTATCCATTGAGTATCTATGAGTACTAAGCACTATTTATTAAGTATCATTAAGTATTATATATTGAGGATCTATATGATTGCTAAACATTATCAATTGAGATGAAGTGGTTTGTACTTCTTTGCAGGCTGGTACTTCTTTAGATTGTTACTCCCCAATGTTGTTTTAGAATATAAATTGGTAAGGCGTGAATTCTCACGTAAAAAGGGTTTCGTTGGTTTTGTGAAACAAAATTAGTAAGTTTGGGGAGGGGGGGGGGGGGGGGGGGGGATTATTAATATTTTGACAAAATGGCGGGGAAAATGAAATATTACCCTCAAGTGTTATATATTTTTGTCATCTACTCTTCAATACCTTTCATTTAATACCCCACACAAAATTTTAAAAAAATATTTTTTTTCGAGGGACATGAATTAGCAGCCATCTTGGATTTCCAGTAAATCAGATCGAGTTGCTAATCTTATTTTTCATTGGCCCAGCAGGCCGCACCTTTTGCATATTTTTCTATATTTTTAGTAACAGCGGCAGTACGATTTTAAGGGGGGGGGGGGACACGAAAAATTTCGATGTTTTTTGACAAAATGGCGCCGAAAATTAAACACTTTCCCCACTATTATCTATTGTGGCTTAGTTCAGTCGCGTATTTAGACCGTACTACATTTAATTTTTTGTAAATTTTAATTCAAGTTGAATTTTATTTAAATGTTAAATACAGTTCTAAAGATAAGTGTCCAAATAATAAAAGCATAAAACATGAAACGAAGATGTTATACCGACAAAAAATAGACTGATACGTTTAAATGAAATATTACTTTCTCCGTTATATAGCTTATCTCACTAGTGATTAGTGGTGTAGGGTTTTAGCCATGATGACACAAATGAGAACTTATCATGGGCGATGTCCACTTAATTACAAGTGGACATCGCCCATTCCTCTGCCCTCCCCTGAATCTACGCCACTGTTTGGGTAGTGGACTAAGAATTTATCCATTGAGTATCTATGAGTACTAAGCACTATTTATTAAGTATCATTAAGTATTATATATTGAGGATCTATATGATTGCTAAACATTATCAATTGAGATGAAGTGGTTTGTACTTCTTTGCAGGCTGGTACTTCTTTAGATTGTTACTCCCCAATGTTGTTTTAGAATATAAATTGGTAAGGCGTGAATTCTCACGTAAAAAGGGTTTCGTTGGTTTTGTGAAACAAAATTAGTAAGTTTGAGGAGGGGGTGGGGGGGGGAACGCAAAATTTCGATGTTTTTTGACAAAATGGCGCCGAAAATTAAACACTTTCCCCAAGTGGTATATATATGTTTAATCTACTCTTCAATACCTTTCATTTGATACCCCACTCAAAATTTTAAAAAAATATTTTTTTCTCGCGATGTGAATTATCCGCCATTTTGAATTTGAACAGCTGATTATTTTGAGTTCTCTATATTTTTCCTGTGTGCGCGTCAAAACGATCTTTAATACTGGAAAGTTTCACGCTTTTATCTCTTTTGGTTCCAAAGTTATTGGAACCGTACAGAGTGACAGACGGACACAGGAACGATACTATAAGGGTTTCTTTTTTTTGGTTTTACCAACGAAACCCTAAAAAATGACTTTGACTAAATAACTCTTAAGAAAAAGGGATGTGTAGTCCAATTTACTTTGGGACGAAGGAATATCGTACTTCTGTTTTGATAAGGGGAATTACAGTCTATAGAAGAACATTCCGTATAATTTCTTTAGATTGTTACTCCCCTCCATTTTTTATAAGGAGAGTAACAATCTAAAGAAGTTCCCTAAGGCATTGCGGAGGAACTGATTGATTGTGAATAGAAGTCGAACAAGGCAGAGTGAGTTTTCCCTCTCTAATGACCGACTACATTATATTATTACTGTTAAGACTGATTGTATTGTCTGATTTTACAGCGGTACCATAGTGTCCTTTAAGTTGTCTCCTAACCTAAGAGTGAAGCCGAAGAAGCAGAAGCGTCAGAAGGTGATGGAGCCAGTCAAGATGGAGATGTTGAAACTCGAGACCTGTCTGAATAACACTAGGGAACCTGACGTCTATCCCTTACCTGAAGATGACAAGAAGAACCTTGTTGACTTGGATTCAGGTAACTCTCGTATACCATATTCAATTCTTACTTGCATTACCATCACATTTCCATTATGATACATGTAATGTCTGGCGAGGTACATTTATTTATCCCCTTATAACTTCATTTAACAAAAATTTAAGTGTACGATGAAACATGTTTAATATTGAAATACAATCAATGTCAGGTCTCATGTAAGCACCCATGAACAATCACTTACACTTCAAAAATATCCTTCTGAGGTGTAAACAGTCAGTCTGTTCCTCTCTCAGAGAATAAGGATTTAGTTTCCAGATGTGCCCAAAATATTTGACGACACTAAAGGTCAACCAAAATACAGTCTGGCGCTAATATTTTGATATTTTATAAATGGTAGCTATTCTTGACAATTAATCAATGTTTAAACAAAATAGTATAGAGAACTTTCTATTAATGGTTTAGTAAATTATTCATGTATTTCAGCCTTAATTCGATCTAGCAGAGGGGCACTCACAAATTTTCCAGAACCGGAATGCAAGGGGGTCCGGGCGGGAAAATTTTGGAATATATAACCTCTAAAAACGCTTTTTATGCATTCTAGAGGTAAAATTTACCATAGTACCCCCAAGACATGATTAGTGATTAAGTAACAAAGCTAAGACTACTTTAGGGGAAAAAATCCCGTTTAATAGCTCCATACTTTAGTATTACTACCTGATCGTTAAATTTTGTAAAACTCTTAGACAAATATTTCATGACGAAAGTACAATTTGCATAAATTAATTGAAGCAACTTTTTTGTTATCATTCTGTTATTTATTCACATAACACGAGGAATTGATAAATCTATATTTTAAATTATTTTGTATACTGCTTAAGCAATACATATCCAAACAATAAAATTACACTGAATTATAAAGAAAAACGAAAAAATTATACTAGAAGCTCCTTAGACTCTGGAACATCCACTGCTTTTCCCCCTAATTTTTCATCCACTGAAGCAGTATCGGAACTGCGTTCCTGCACTAGTACATGCCTGCTATGTGGTGGACGAATAAGGTGTAATCAGTCCTACTAGTCAAGTCTTTGGTTTTGAAATAAATTGGCTAAGTGCTGTCAGAATACACAAAGGGTCAGTAGGCAATTTAGCAAAGAGAAATATTTTGTTACATAGCATAATCGGCTCAGCCGTATCAGGGTATCACAGTTAAAGTCATTGCGTGGCTATGCAACCAACGCTGTAAGCTTCCATTCAAAACATAGTCAAAAGGAGTATATTTTATAAGTAATTTTTTATACCCAATAACAATCGACCCACATTATTGTATTGTGTTCTTGATTATAGAGGTTTTTTTTGGAGCAGTGCCAGTGTTCGCCCAGTGTGAAGTTGTAGGATAAATGACATGCTGTCAATTTATAAACTTTTCTTTCTTGAGAAATGATAAGATTTGTTCAAATAAGTTCTTAAACTACTACCCTTTAAATTAATATATCCCTGTGCAATTAATAAAAAGTTAAATTAAACATAATATGCCTTACTGTAGTAGCAGAGCTAGGTTGGACACTTTCCGAGTTCTAACTCACCTATACCCACATGTTAAACTAAACCCGCATTCCATCTATGTATTGCGAAAATAATCAATTCTACACGAATATTATTAGTTGTTTTTTTGAGACATTTCATTGAACTTAATTGGCCTACTAAAGTGCTGTAAACCAGCCTAAATTATTATTAAAGGCAACCAAACAGAAAACTATTCTGTATAAATATAGCTGACTTAAGTGCTGTAAACCAATTTGTATTAATATGGCCAACTCTGAAAAAAATGAAAAAAAAAAAAAAAATCTAAAACGGTTCCGACGATTTTGAATGAATATGTGTAAAATGTAGTCATGCTAAAATTATCACAAAGTAGGTAAAAGTGAAGTTATTTAAGTACAATTCCCGGGAGAATCTAATTTCCGAGATATTCATATAAATAAATTTGATTAAGCAGAAAATCTAAAAACTAACTACAAACAGCCACGGGTAACACGTTCAAAAATGTTCATACACAGTTATAATTTGATTTCGTTTTATAAGTTTTATAAGGTTTAAGTTTAGTCTTGCTAAGTATACGAGAAATTTGTGTGGGAGCTTGGCAAAGCGATTATTTTTTATAAAAATAAACAGAACCACTCTAAATGAAAATGTGAAGCTGATTGAATTATTAATTTTAGCAAATGAAGGAAGATAAATAATTAAGTTGGCATACGACACCGGTACACTGATAACTCCACAGAACGAAACCAACTATTCATCAACTTTCCTTAAGTCCTTCTTTACTTCTCAATCATTAAAAAAACACTTTAAAAAACAAAAAAATGTTTTTACAAAACATTAGTGAATGTCTGCACTATAAACATAGGCTCTTATTAAAAATCTAGGTTTTATAATTTTAATTTAATTCTAATATTATGCGTGTACGTGCACTAAAACACCTGAATAAATAATCATTTCCTATAGTGTCAAACAAATTTCTGCAGTGACTAATAGTATATTATGTTACTAGGCTGTGAAGTGAGTTTTTTCTTTACCGCGGCAATTACATTTACTGTCGAGCGAAGCGAGACAGGAAATATTGCCAAGGTAAAGAAAAAACACTTCACAGTCGTGTAGCATATGCTATTTTTTCCGAGGTAGCAGACATTAAAAAACATTAAATATTAATCAATATAATAATAACAAATATTAGTTCAAACTTAAGATTAAAAAAAAGAAACCTTAAAAAGAGGTTACACTATAAGAAAATATAAATAAAACGCATTGACATCTAGCGGAATTCTATCGTACTAAGGCCATTTCAGTAAGAAAATAGCGCTCCTACGGAAGTTTTGATAAGCTCTTATAGTACAATAAATTTTTTTTGCGTCCTAGGACGTAAAAAAATGTTTCTTTACTGCCAGGAGTAAAGAAAAGATTTTTTAAGTCCACGTAATGAAAAAATTGATTTTAGCTTTGTTTTTTAGGCTGTAAAGTTACTATTTCACAGCCTACCTCGGAAAAAAGATTTTTTAAGTCCACGTAATGAAAAAATTGATTTTAGCTTTGTTTTTTAGGCTGTAAAGTTACTATTTCACAGCCTACCTCGGAAAAAATTAATTTTGAATCTGGTGCTGCGATTTTTTGTTCTTTTAATTGGAATCAGTCTACCCCTCCCAGTTGCCTAGACCCAATCCAAGGGACCATTCTTTGTGGACCATTTATGTCTGGACTTGATGATATGTGCGTAATGCGAAATACCGGATTTATAAATTTGAGGCTCTCAATTTCTATAACTTTTAGTTGCCGTCCAAAGTGATTTGTCTTTTGTCGTCAGTTCATTAGTATATGCTGCGAAACGTTCGTTTTCTTAAGTCTTTGTAACAAAAAAATGTTGTGTATGTACAAATTAATGTACAAAATACAAGAAGAATATTTTTTGTAACCTTTTACAACCCTGTCCACTGGGCTTTCATTCATCAGACTAATGTCATTGGCTTATCTTATATTTGATAAGAATGTGCCATTCCATTTTTTCCGTGGAGTTTCATCCTCAATGAGAAACAACAAACACGTATTTAGGTGAACATATTTAAAGATTGTTTTGAACAAGTGTTCACGTTGCGTTGTTGATAAAAAGCAGGTTTCAGATCTTCACAGCATTGTCTGAGCTTCTCTTAATCCACTTCTCCGTGGTCTGATCCACTTTCTGTTTGGGTTTAAATGACTATTTTAGTGATATTTTGTAGTAAATTATAGACAGGTAGTTAATGAATATTGGCGTTTGTGATTTAGATTCAGACGATGAGGACAGAGTGATGATCGGGTGCGAGGTGTACCGCGTGCCTCCAGACCGCGAGCAGAATGACATCTCCAGAGGAGTCAAACGAAGAATCTTCCACAGGTTCCAGCACATCACAGACCAATATAAACTTAATAAATTACACTAATTCTCAACTATTCGTTTCTCTCTTAATTCCATTGACCATTAATATGGAGCCATCTGTTGGTTTCTTTCGATAAACTATCCAAATTTCTTAAAAGTCAGATGATTACATTTTTAAAGATGTAGAAGTCAATAAAAATAAGTTTTGTGCGCATGCGAAAAAGAAAATATTAGGTACAGAAATTGCTTAAACGTATATATAGGACCAACTACTAGCTAATTCTAATTTACCACCTAAATTTCATTAAAATTTGACGAGTAGTCTTTTAGATATATGTGAGGAACAGATCAACACGAGACCAAAAATGTTTTCTGAAGTCTGAAACGGATTTCTGTTAAGGAATTTTTGAAATCTATATAATTTGTTATAATAATAACAAATTATTGTTCTTCAGAACGATAATTTAATGGCCATTAACTTCGTTAATCTAATAATAAGAATTAATCTATATATATAAAATCCAAATACCACTCACTCACTGGCACATCACGATATCTCTGAAACCACTGGACCTACGACCATGAAAATTTGTAGGTGTGTTCCTCTTACCTCCTAGGTGCTCGCTAAGAAATATTTTAAAAACCCGCCATCTTGGTTCAAGATGGCGGCCATTTATATAAAATTCGACAAGGCGATATCTCCGGAACCAATTGTACTAGAACCTTGAAATTTAGATGTTGGCTTCCTTTTATGAAATTAGTAACTTTTGATCAATAGTTTACCAATCGGGCATTTTGATTCAAGATGGTGGCCATTTTTATACAAAATTTGACAAGACGATATCTCGGGAACCAATTGTACTAGAACCTTGAAATTTAGATGTTGGCTTCCTTTTATGAAATTAGTAACTTTTGATCAATAGTTTACCAATCGGGCATTTTGATTCAAGATGGTGGCCATATATATATAAAAGTCAACGAATGTATGTATGTTCTTTATACAAATCAACAGTTGTAGTCAGATCTTGATGAAAATTTGCACAAATGACCTTCAAAGCAAGGGGAAAAACACTGTCTACATGAATTTTCGAAATTTAATTTTGGTACACAGGGGTACGGGGTACAAATGTCAAAGTAATGAATACCCTTCATGATGCATATCGTTGAAAAGCTCTTTAAGAGGACAGTTATAATTGTTGTTATGTACAGTTTTATCATATTTTCCCCTAAGGAGGGGGAGGGGGATGGAAAAAATATAGCTGTATCTTATATAAAAAGAAGAGTATCCGTATGAGGGTATGTCTTTTATCCCAATTTGATGAATATTTAGACTTTAGACACTTTTTCTTCAAAGCAAGGTAAAGGTCACTGCCTACATGAGATTACGAAATTAAAATTTTGGTTCACAGGGGTACGGGGTACAAGTAATGAATACCCTTCATCTTCATGATGCATATCGTTGAAATGCTCTTCAAGAGTACAGCAATTGCTGTTATGTGTACTGGGAACAAATGACATAGTAATGGATACCCTTTATGATACACATCGTTGAAAAGCTGTTTAAGAGAAAAGTAACTGATCTTAAGTACAGTTTTGACTTATTTTAATTTAGAAGGGGGAGAGGTAAAATGTAAATTTATATCTATATCTATTATAAATGTATATAAAAGTCAACATATGTAACATGTGTGTACATATGCATGTTCTTTTATACAAATCTACATTTTAATCCGATCTCGATGAAAATTTGCACACTTGACCTTCAAAGTAACTTCCCCTAAAACTGTAAATTTTGGTTCAAAGGGGTACGGGGTAAAAGTAATGAATACCCTTTATCTTCATGTTGCATATCGTTGAAATGCTCTTTAAGAGTACAGTAACTGTTATGTACAGTTTTGTCATATTTTCATTTAGGAGGGGGTAAATTTAGGATATTTGCAAATTATCTTATTAAAGAGGAGGGGATATAAGTAGGAGGGATAGAATCTAGATATTCTCGCATTGTAAAATAATTTGTATGCTTTCCTGGTAGCTTATAAACTTATCAAATTTAAAACACTCCGTAGTGAAGCACGGGTATCCAGCTAGTTAATAATAAGAGAGATGCGAAAAAGATAAGGAATAAGCGACGTAAGAAATAAGAAAATGATATTGTTATTCAAAATACCCAGGTTAATTAAGTACATAAGATACACTTAAGTGCATACATTGAAATGTTTACAGAAAACACACTAAGACGTTACAAGATTGACAAATGTTTTATGCTATCAAGCAATTTAAAATAGCAATGTAACATTAACTTGTTTCATTCATATAATAATAGATTACAAAATGAGTATTTCAAAAACAAATCGAGTTAAATAAAATCCTTTGCTATTGCTAAAAGGTTAGCAAAGTGATGATAAGTGATAAACTAGATTTTTAAAATTAGTTGTTCAATTGAAACAAACTTAAAACATTTTTGTTTGCTGAACAAGTTTATAATAGATAGTTCAGCCTGCAAAGAAATTCCACCTCGGAAGCTGGCAAGTCAAGACCGATTTTGATTTTTTTTTTTTTCAGTCTCTTCCTTTTAACAGCTAAATTAACGTTGCTGATGATTTTTTAATCATCTATAATTAAATAATTAAGAATGTAATGAATGCAGACTTAATTACTTTAATACATTACTTCTTGCGGCAAAGTACACAAATACTAAAATAACCACTTCTATACAGGGTGTCCCAGCTAATATGGAACAGCGAAATATCTCCGGAACCATGATAGACTGAAAGATGCGGTTTTCAGGGTTCGATAAAGGCTAAAAAGGCGCTTCTAGAACATATGCTGAACATTTTCTGTGTGCAGCAAAAGCGTGGGCAGCAAACAAAATAAACAAAAAGTTAATAGAGAGCCCTAAACTTGATAAAATTTAAACTTAAGTCCATTT
Organism: Gerris buenoi; assembly: GCA_001010745.2. Lineage (NCBI taxonomy): Eukaryota > Metazoa > Arthropoda > Insecta > Hemiptera > Gerridae > Gerris > Gerris buenoi. Next base: position 12,580 of record KZ651047.1, read on the forward strand.
TACAGCTAAACTAATGGATTTAGGAAAAAAAAAACCAAGTGACAAAAAATTATTATTTTTAGCCATAGAATCCAAAACCTATCAAAAATTCATACCTTATGCGTAACTTTTTTTTGCCTAAAAGGTGTTTAGTAGGGCTCAAATAATAATAAATAATAAATAATGCATCTTTTTAAGAATAGATTTGCATTCTATGGCTAAAAATAAGAATTTTTTGTTTCGTGATTATTTTTCCCTAAATCCATTAGCTTAGCTGTAAAATGGACTTGAAGTTTCAATTTCAACACATTCATGGCTCTCCAGGCGGCAAACTAATGATCAGAGCGAAAAATTTCCAAGAGTAAAAAAGTCTTATTTTTAGCCATACAATCCAAATCCAGTCTTAAAAATATGGCTTCCTATTCACTGTTTGTTTATTTTGTTTGCTGCCCACGCTTTTGCTGCGCACAGAAAATGTTCAGCATATGTTCTAGAAGCGCCTTTTTAGCCTTTATCGAACCCTGAAAACCGCATCTTTCTATCTATCATGGTTCCGGAGATATTTCGCTGTTCCATATTAGCTGGGACACCCTGTATATAGTATTGTTTTATTTTTGATTTATTATTATAATATCTATTAGTAGAAAATAGATCTTGAATGCAAATGAAAGGCCTTTAAATTATCTTGAAACAATGTAATATTCATTTTTTGTGTAAATGTCATAGCTATGTAATTGCATAGTCGAACAATGGCAAAGCTCAATTAGTAAACATTTTATAGTAAATATTTTACTACCGTTTACAATGCTCTTTCAGCGGCCGAAAACGCTTAGCTAACAAAAACGCTAAAACAAATCACGCGGGTCGGCTCGGTCTCGCTCAACGTTTACTGTGAATAGCCCCATGCTAATGCATGTACAGTAAAACCAGCTAAAGTGACCACCCGTGTATATTGACCACCTGGTCAATGTGACCACTTTTTCATGGTCTCCTTCATACTTTCCTGTACATTTTCTTCTGCTTATTGTGACCATCTGCCTAAGGTGACCACTTTTGGTCGGTCCCCCTGGTTCAAAGGGGTACGGGGTACAAGTAATGAATACCCTTCATCTTCGTGATGCATATCGTTGAAATGCTCTTTAAGAGTACAGTAATTGTTGTTTTGTACAGTTTTGTCATATTTTCATTTAAGAGGGGGGTAAATTTAGGATATTTGCAATATTCTTATTAAAGAGGAGGGGATATAAGTAGGAGGGATAGAATCTAGATATTCTCGCATAGTAAAATAATTCGTATGCTTTCCTGGTAGTTTATAAATTTATCAAATATAAAAACACTCTGTAGCGAAGCACGGGTATTCAGCTAGTATACAATATAATATAGTTGATAAAACGAGCGACGAAATATTCTACTTAGAACAAGGAAATTACTTAAATTTATCACTAAAAATAGATTCCATGATGGTAATTGACCTTTTCATTTTATCAGTGGTGGTATATTTAGTGTCGAAAACCGAGTGAAACCCTTTTCCATAGAAGCCTACTTATGAACCTGTAAAACCGTTTACTTTAACGCAGGAGAGATGTACACCCTCGCATAATAGAGCTAATTACCTGGCCTGCCCACTTCACGGTCAAGTAAACCCTACAGAAGGTCCTCGAAGGTTTCACACCTTGCCTTGCCAACTACTTGACCAGTTCCAGTATACAAACTTCTCTTTTCTAATTGCATTATTTATTTCTAACTAGCTGTAAATCAGTGCTTCGCTACGATACGAGTTGTATCTTAGTTCTAGGGGGTTTGGACTGTCTTGCTTACTTTGACGTAAACATACATAATGGACTTCCATCCTTGGAATCTTCAGGACGTTTCAAAAAGATTAAAAGTGGAACTTAACCACCCCATTCTCAACTCTCAAATTTTAAACCCGTATCCTCTTCCTCTTTTACTCTTTTCCTGCCCCCTCTCCATTTTACAAATCAATGTCGAAAATAATGAAGAGGAGCAGCGCAAGTGGAGTTGATATCAAATGAATAACAAAAACGGAAGCCTCTCCACAAAATGAGTTTATTAACCAAAACTAGCTTTCGGCCCAGGGCCGGCGCAAGGGCCATGCGAGACATGCGGTGGCATGTGGCGCCGCCTTGGACGAGGCGCCGGCGAAGCCGGCGGCTAGTACAAGGCGGCAAATACAAGTAAACAAATTTGTAGCTTAGAACATTTCCTACAAAAAAGATCTCATGACTTTTATTCGTAGGTGAAACGGTTTTGGAGATAACCTCAATTTACATTCTTATTTATCATGAAA
>KZ651047.1:15342-30183 GCA_001010745.2 Gerris buenoi
AGATTTCAGATAAAAGACACTAGAATGTCTTTGAAAAAATGAAGTTTCAAAGGTCTCCTTTCTTTATCAGAAATAAAAATATCTCTATTACAAGAATGATATTTAATTCACATATCTCATAACTAACTCATCACTATTCATTCGTATTATACGCAATAATAAACCTATATCAGTTTATAGGTATCGTTAATTTCATTGCTTGAAAAAATAAAATTATTATATCCAACATAAAATAAATTTTAAGTATAGGAAATAAAAAATTGATGTAATAGAAACCGCAGCGAGTAGCATACATAATTTGAGTGATACCAGGGTCAAATGCTTTTAGAATGATAAGCTATAAGGGATAGGGATAGCTGCATGTAGAACCGTAGTATAAACTTTATTATGATTGATAGCTCTGTACGCTATCGCGTCCTTTTGACAAGTTCCAGCCGGAGTCTGGGAACCAGTCGACGAAGGCACGAGGGAAACGCGATGAAAATTAATGTTTGCATTTAGATATAGCTTAGTAGTGTGGGGGCAAACCATTAAAATTGGAAGAGGGGGTCGATTCCATAAAGATTGTTGGAAAGGAGGTGGGGGAGAATGGAAAACAGATATTACATTTTACAACACCAAAAATTCCTCGTACTCGGTGAAAAAAAAGCTTGGATCAGAGTAGGATAAAATAGATTATTCCATATTGAAACAAAAATAAAAACAAAGTCGAAGCGGATTTCGAAGTTGAGCACTTGAATTAACATTTAGGACACAGAGGATTAATTTAAGAATTTTATTACTTTTTTGGTATTTTAGAATCAAATATAAATCAGTTGGTGCGGACAAACATTTGTTTGGGTTGTTTTCTATACAAGAGAGAAAAAAAATAAAAGATTGATAATCATTTGAAAACTTTTTATTTTTAACTTTTCTTTTTTGGCATTTCATTTTACTACGTTTCTATTAGCTTGCTTTCTTGTTTGTTTGTTTGTTTGTCCAGTACAAATCTTGCAATCGATTTTTAACTAACTTCCCGAGTAGCTGCATTATGATGCATTATTTGAATACTTTTAGCCATCTTTCAGCAGAATTTAATTAGTTTTCAGCAAATTTTGCTGTATGGAAAGTTAGTTCGGAAAAAATCCGCAAATTATTTTATTTGTTTTGACATGTCCCATATTTACTATCTTCATTTTGGCAGGTTTAAAATGTATTATTTCTGATAGAAAATTAGAAAACGTAGTATATAAAAAGTTCTTTTTATCGTGCAGTTATTTATACCTAAAATAAACAGTAAACTCCAAATCAGTCAATCAAAAATGATGATCAGAATTACAGAATAATCAGATATGAGATATTGTTTTGGAAAAACTATGCTTTTATATTTCATTTTTAATTAAAAATATGTTTGGTACGGATTTCTTTTTGTATGCTTTACAATGTTTCAAATTATAAGTCACACAAGTTTCATTTGACTAAGAAACAAAAGACGGACATTATGTGTTTCAAAAAATGTATATTATTTCAAATGGAACAAGACCTAAGACTAGTCAACTTTTAAAAGCAAAAATATATTTAAGATCTTAAGAAAGTTTTAAGAACACAAATCCCAAGAAGTAGGTAATGACATAAAAATACAGTTTTTCTAGAATTCAGAAGTACATGCTCTTAATACTAGATATTACAATTGTGCATTGAATAATAAATATATACCTATATAATATATGTGTGTGTGTGTGTGTGTGTGTGTGTGTGTGTGCAAATCTAGATCTCGCATGTCCCAAAAAATCCCCTTGAACCGGCCCTGTTTCGGCCTCTCGGCCATCATCAGTGCCGGTAAAAGGTAAAGAAAAAACCTGACGTGGAGTCAGAGTAGAGACAAATATCGGACTCAACTTTTCCGATATTTGAAAATAATCTTGTTTCTAAGATGTAGCCGGTAGTCTAAAATAAAACGTTATAATAATTATTATAGTAAACGTAAAATATTAGTTGATAAGAATAGACAATAAAAAGTAAATGTTTGAAATTCGTAAAGACCTTGAGCTATGTGTTTAGTAACAATGTAGCATAAGAGAAGATAACGCAAAATTAGTTGGCTTAAGTGACAAGCTAGATCGGACTAGAAGTAAACAGACATAAAGAAAAGTAGAGGTATGACTTTGAACGCAAAGGTCGAAGAATAATTTAAAGTAGGAAAATAAATTATTAGAGAGTGTAATATATCTTGGCTAATTGACATGATAAAACAACAATGAACAGGGCAAGTAAGTAGACTGATTATATAAGATTGGAAAGAACCTCCTTTCGGTTGGACGTCGGCATTCAGGCGCAACCATCCGCCCAAAAAGCTTTGGGTGGATGGTTGTGCTTGTTCTAACCCACGGAACAGAGACAATCAATGAAAAGATTGGAAAAAAGATGAGAGTAACATAGAAGGCTATGGAAAATAGTATGCTAAAAAAAAGCTAGAAAAGGCAGAAAATAAAAATAGCTGGATTTAGAAGATATCGATAAAATTATAATAGCAAAAAACTGAAACTAGACAGACCATATTGTAAAACTTAGATCGGTCGATGCATTAAAGATAGATTAGTACCCCCAATGACCCGAGAAAGTAGTAGTAATAGTAGCAGGTGCTAGTACGAGACGGGTCAGACAAATCACTAGTTGGAACCTAACAATAATGCCTTACTTTATAGGCCCATTTTTCTAGTCTCGTGGCGGAGTGTTCCACCAACTCCACACATTGCATCACCTGCTCAGCTGCAATGCTGCAACAGCTACTCCTGCTGCAGAATTTCTTATCATTCAAGAGAATTATTCAAAGAATCTTCATAACCTACGGACCTAGCTGAATGATGAACTACGTAAGCTGAAGGGGAACACTTATGGATCCGGAGCTGAAGAAAGGGAACGCAAACGGCAGTATTGTCAACGTTTGAATAAGGTGTTACTCTCTGCAACACTTCTTAAAAACCTTTATTTGACATACTAAGGTGTACATCGGTACACCCGATCGGTGTACATTTTGTGGTCCACCTCTTTCAGTTTCTCCATGGTGTAAAGTACATTCCAAACTCTTCTCTACATCCCGCCCACTCTTTTATCTTAAATCCCAATCTTTCTATCCTCCTGCTTTATTCTTTTAGAATGGCAAACATAATAGCAGCTCGTAAATACATCTTTACTGTTAGACGCAGACTGATTGAAGTGATATAGATTTGACAACTAAGACTCCGTGTGGACAGTCTGGACATTACTCTAGCAACTTATTCAAGGCCACTCTCCAAGACACTCTCTAACTGGTGTAGCCTGTACCCATGTAAACTGACCTTAAACATAAGATTAATTGTTTGTCACAGCTGCAGTGGCAATTTGTTGATAAGTGATAACAGTAAGGAAAGCACATCGTTAACTCAAACACGAGCGTGTTTACATTACATTAAGGAATAAGGCGGTCGTGATGATTAGAAACAATTGGAATGCGAGGAGCTGTTGACTGTGTATCTGGACTGTTTACAAATAGATAAATAACAGTGGTAAGTTCGGACCGAAACCAACCTGTATGTTTATTTATGTGTTTTTAAAACTAGACGAAGGAGAGGAGACGCCGGCCATTTAATTAACTCGGACTCGGAGCCGAAGACGATGTAATTATGGAAATGACACGGGTCTGTACCGGCCGGTCCCATTGTACACCCTGGTAACCTACCACGCGGGCGGTCCTACGTCGTAGTTCCGCCCTTTACGTTTCCACCACACACCGACCCGTGTAAAGAGGCCTTCTCTTTTCCTCGTTTCACGAAGAAGAGACGTCAAAAGGATTGTCGAAGAAGATTCATTATCATTTAACACGGATGGTACTCGGAGGCGGCAAGGGTTCCAACTCGGTGGCGCCCTCTACCAATGTTACTTAACTTGTCGCCTTGCCACCAAGTCTTGTACGTTCCGACTTAGTGATGGCGTGTTCCAACTAGTCTTACGTCCTTCTTTATACCCTCGGACTTATTTTATCCTTAGTAACATAATTAGTCGTTTTCGACCTTATCATGTGCAACTTACCAATCCGATTTATTCTCGAAGGCTAAACTAGATCTCTTTTCACACAACATAAGCTTTCTGATTTAATAAAAGAAGCGGCGACGAATGTTAACCATTCATTATTCCTTTTTTTTCTTGACAAACAATAATAAATTATGATTTTTATAGATATTTTTTCCACGAATTTTTAAAAACACAATTAATATGAGAATACTAGAAACGTAATTCTCTAGGACACATACACAAAGATTAATTAGAACAAAAACTAAACCGAACATAAATTTTTTATCATTTCACATGACGAATTTCCGTTTAAAAGAGTTTTTGAGGGAACTTTTTGGTTCTAACCTTTAATTTTCCTGTGTTTGGGTTATTACACATAACATAACTTTCGGTGATCAAGTGCGTTACAGACATACAGGTCCTCGTTTTTACCTATATCAAGAACCCTAAAAAAGAAATAAGGTTAACAAATACTAAAGCAAAATCTTGTAAAAAGAATGAAGAGAAAATAAAATAAATTAATAGGTGAGCTTTTTGCAGGATATTAAATATAAAATTTGTAATCAACTGTGAGCTTGGGCACTATGAAAGTAAATCTGTCAATACATTATTTAAATAATTTGTTAAAGAAAGCAGTAAAACATCTACAATTTAGTATCTATTGAGATACATCTTACACATCATTCATCACAAGATTATACCATTGCAGAACCCTACACATCAATAAATGTAATCGTTACCAATTTGAATCTATTAATATCTGGTATTTGAATCTATTAATCTCTGGTATTTGAATCTATTATTCCTGGTAACCAAGTATGCTAGTTAACAATATACCTCGACAAAAAATGCTAAAATATTATAGACATTATTATAGGCATTCAGGGTTGGACTGACTATCAGGGAGTTCGGGAGTTTTCCCGGTTGGCCAGTCTGGTTAAGGCCTGTTAAATGGGCCGGTTCTTTGTCCAACTCAATGCTTGAGGGCCGGTTTGACAGAGAAACTCCCGGACCGAAATTTCTTCCCAGTCCGACCCTGTAAGCATTTTGCTTAAGACATATTTTTGTTAGTGGTGCGAGAATATACGAGAATTATCGAGACTGTTTTTCCTATCGTAGAAAAATTGTAAAAAACTCTTGTAGAATTTGCCAGACAGGTTAAGCTGCGTGGGTTGACTGTTACACTGGATGGAATGGAAACATTAAGTATCGTACCCTGTATTATATTGTAACTTATGGCTTTAGGGAGTAAACTGGTCATTTGATCGGGTGCGAGTTACACAGTAGAAAACAACAGTTCTTACTAGAAACAAGTTATTTTACAACTTTTATAGTTTCAACTAGTTCAAAATAAAGATAATATCTATTGAAATGACACTCCACAACTTATCTTATAATATTTATTGTATTAAATTAATATTTAATATATCTTACTTTGCAATGCAACCGGTTCAATTTGACCCTCTAAATTTATTCGTCAAATATATTTTTCTATTTGTTTCTTTTTTAATAATTTTAAATATAAAACAGAATAGAGCCTCGAGTCTTATCGATGGGAAAATGGGAGGGAAAAGAAGCGAGGGAAAACTGTGCAAGACCCGGGAAATTCCTTCTCTAATCAAGGCCTTATCCATATGTACATTTATTTATTTATTTTCTTATTATTTTTATTAGTGAGTTTTTCTTGTTATCGAAGGAGGGGTATTTTTCTGCGTAGGGTGAAGGGAGGGGGTAATAAAGAGGAAGTGGTCGGGGTACATGGTCTAGACCCTTGGCAGTGCCCCTACTAGACGATTTATAATACAAACCCAGTGACGTCTCCTCGGCACCCATATGTCAACCCCTACCCCTCAATATAACCTCCTTTCTTTTTTTAAAATTACACGCTTCTCGTCAATTTTATATAAATGTATATTTATATAATTATTTTTATTTTATTGCTTGGAATAATTTCATTTTTACAATGTTTTAGTTACTTCTTGTGCGATACATTATGTATACCTTAAACTTTATTTAATTTTCATCGATAATAATTTTTTTTTCATGAAAATAAAATATCGTCTACAATAATATTTTTTTTCATGAAAATAAAATATGATTTTATCATTTTAATTTATAATAAAAAATGTTAAAAATGAAGATAAAGCAAGGTGAAATCAAATGCTCATCTTGCGTTTTATTAAAACTATATGGCACCGTACATTAGTAACTATACAGTCCCAATATAGAAGTATATGGAGGACCATAACACCACTTATTAGTCTCTTTGTAAAACTCGTGATGCATAAAGAACTCAGTAAAACTCAGTAAAATTGTGCATAAAGAACTAAAAACTGGAACTCAGTAAAACTCTTATCTATCAGATATTTTTTATTTCAATGTAGCAAACATCATCAAACATTTTTAGAGAAAAAACAGTTTTTTTAGGAGATAACTTTGTTCTATTCTAAAAGTACAGTAAGATTGGTTAATACAGTCTTGCTTTCATCGTTTAATCAGCGCACTACTGCAGATTATTTAGGTTTCTTTGATACTTAATAGGTGTACTATTATGTAACAGATTTGAGAAGAGGTTATGATTAAAATAAAGATACTTGGTTCAAATTTTCATATAGCGTCCGCCTATAGAATCAAGATGCTGCCGATAGGTAACTTGTTATTTGACTTTGAAAAAGTTCTTTATATCATAAAAGGAGACTTAATTCCAAATTTCAAAGGTTCCAGTGCAATTGGTTCTGGAGATATCGTCATGTCCAATTCTGCATATAAATAGTCGCCATTTTGAATCTAGATGCCGGATCATAAGAAGACTTCTTGGCGAGCATCATTTTTGTTGATCCTACTAAACAAAAATGCATATTCATTGGCCCAGTCGTCCCAAAAAGTCATGATACAAATTTTAGAAAAACTTTATTCTGTGTGCCTCGTATCTTCGAAAGTATTGAGCTTACAAAATAATTGAACAAACATTTTTTGGTAGGAAATGTTGTCTACTTTACTATTCTAAAGAGTTATTTTAGGTAGGAGCAATAGTTATGGATATATTTTGCGAAAAATTCGTGAAAGCCCTCCACAACCCGCTCACCCCCCTCGAGAACGTTTAGTATGTTGTACAATAGACATCAATGAAAAACTGTGCCAAGTTTCAAAACTCGATAAAAATCTATCTGACTGGGATGACAACAATAGAAATAATGTTCGTGGGATAGCGAGGTTTTTGTTTTATATAACCTATGAATATGATAAAATAAAAGTCACGGTAATATGTGACGAGTCATAGAGTAGACACCGGTCTAGACGAGCCTAGTGAGTGATAGCTTTGCTGCTCACGGTATATTGTCAGGCAGGTTAACAACAAACCGAGACGTCTCACTAATTAGACTAATGTCTCACTAATGTCTCACTAACTTCTCACTAGTGACGATATCACATATATAACATCTCCGATGAGGGCTTAAGGTCCATTTACACTTTGATTAGTGCAAGTGCGAGTGTTAAGTAAGAGTGTTTAGTAAAAACACTAAACCCATTGGGCATCATGTGTTATGTAATTTTTAAGCAAATTTTCATTAAACACTTGCAAAAATTTACTAAACACTTGTACTTATCAAAGTGTAAATAGGCCTTTAAATTCAACCACATAAAATTAGTCAATGATAACATAGGTAAATATATTTATATTAGCTTGATTCCCGGCCTTCGTAATTGAGTTACTTTTAATGTTAATTTGGGTTACTTTTAAGGATTTTTTAATCGGAGCAGTTTATAAACTACTGTTAAGAAACATTCAAATTATTTAGCTAAGCAAGAATATCTAGATGCCACACGAAGTTATTTCGAAGAACTAAGTACAATTTTCATTGGATTTAATGTATTTGCCAAAAGGATCCTAAAAAGAAAATAAGTGAATTTAATGAAGGAAAAATGTAAATAAAAGTGAGGGAATATGCTCCAATGACTAGACAGTGACAGTGACAATGACATTAGACTGATGTCTAACTAGTAGACTGACTAGTGGACTGTGCACCGGCCGTTCTAAACTACTAAATTTCATTGAATTGACTTATTTGACTTTTATTCTCCAAACAGTTAACGATTCGACAGGAACTAAACTTATAAATCAAAACGAGAACTTCACCTTCATTAAATTTTCAACTTTTTATTTATCGAATTTCAATTTACCTTGATACGACCTCGAAAGCGATAGTGGGTCTGTCCTTGTTTCGATACGAGAGAGTCTGAGGAGACCTTGCTGGACATTGCAACTTGTGCAGGAGAAATCAAGTCCGTCTGTAGCCCCGCGACCTCGTACCTCCGACATTAGGACGACACTCGTTAATAACACTCACCACAACACCCCAACCTTGCTTTTACCATAAATGTCCTTACTTGAAAATCCTCTAAACATTGCCAAATTACTTCAAGTATGTTTAAAGTTTTAAAACCCTTGTAAAATACAAATAGTCTGGATGGGCGATTCTATACAGCTTCTAACCTTTTCCTCTCAACAGTGATTTTAGAGATGCTACCCCGTTCATGTCATTCCATTACTATCATCAGTTATAACTTATGTGTTACCTTGATGGTACATAATTTCGCTTAGTGTTTAATAGAGTAGTATATTTTATCTACAAAGATATATTAAGCTTATATTTTTAATTTTAAAATATTTATCAATAAATTTCAACAATTGCCATCGACATCTGGAATCCCCATTTATTGAGCTTGCTTCGATGATGTACACATCTGCTAACACGGGTCTAAAATTTGTGGACTATCTCCTAAACTATTTGGATTAAAATCTTGAAAATTGGCAGTAAGATACTTCTTACGATAAGCATGATATTTTTCATTTGATACGAGATTTATACGTTGGAATATCGGGAGAAAAAGGGTTTTCCCCCTTAGATTAAAAAAGTAAACCACTTAAGGATTTTGTGGAAGGGAGTGATTTAAGTTCTGCTCAAAATACTCCGTTGTAGAACCTTTTAAAATGTCTTAAAGATTGTCAGGACGTAAGTCCATGTCTAAAGGGTACTGAACGGAGGTATGGGTAAGCGAGACCAGTAGAAGATAAAACCCTGCAACTAGATGCAATGCCATATAATACATTCAACAACAATATTGCAACAATAGATGAAATGCAATAGGTAATACATTCTGTAGCAAATGACAAGTATTCGAAAATGATATTTATGGAATTAAATTATAATTATTTATGTAAGTTACGATTGTTAAACGACTTGAACACTGTCGATATTATTGCTCAATCCACATATTAATATTGTAAGACCACGCATTAATGAATATTGCTGTGAATATAACCTACTATTTACAGTTGACGGACGTTTGGATGCACAAAAACATTTCATTAATATCTCAGAAGACAGTTGAAAACATTACAAATTCTTGATAAACCAAAAATTATTTAAGTGGCGACTATACGATCCGTTACTTGCCGTCTGTCCTGCAAACGATTCGGGTTTCCCTGTCTGAAGTCTCCCCACCTAGTCGATAGGGGTTTGCATTTACGCAGCTCTTCCCGGTTCTACCCCAATGTGACGAGGAACGCCAACGTGACGAGGAACGCGGTCTGCAGAATCAGGTTTTCGGGCCGTGGGGAAGAGGCCCCGACAGAAAGAAACCATATCGGATCGTCTATTCACCCCTAGAGTAAAGGATACCTAAATTTTGACAAATTGGTTGCGTGGTTTAAGGAAACGGACGTCACCAGAGTAGAAGATCTACCCACTTTTTAAAATGTTTGATCATTTTATTTTTATCTAATAGATAAAAATAAATACTTTAGAAGTTATAAATAAAAATAATAATATAGGACTAAACAAAAATAGATATAATATTTAGGTTAGAAATATTTATTTATACGTTCTAAAGTAATTGAAATCTACCTTAATGCTGTGAGTGTAGCCTTTCTTCAAGCTGAATTATAAATAATAAATATAATGCGATATAATTTTTTTTCTATAATAATTCTGCTTCTTACAATTTCAATTTACATCTAAATTAACTGGCAATGGAAAACTACGAATAGGTAATTACTTGGCTTCCTCGATTTATTTGAAAAAAGTCCACACAGGTGACGTCAAAGCATTCCTTCTCTTATTTCACCCACAATATCAAATAGAAAATTAAGGTATCCTTTGCTTAACAAATTATACTCTATACCACTAAAAGGCTTAGTGTCACTACGACGAAATCTTCATAAAATAAGTATTTATTAAAGTATTAATGTATGACTGCATATCGTCTACAGTCTATAATACATAATGTCCGGCAGTGAAACCTGATGGTTTTTAAAATGGAATAATTCAATGAATATACAAGCTATATTTTTTATTTATTATCATTACAAAGTAAAGAATGGAATTTTAAGATAAAAAATAGAAATATAATAATGAAAAATCATTATAAAGCGAAAATAACAGCACTAAAATGATAACTTCCATTTTTCTCTGCACTGCTCAAGTCTGTTATCAAAGTTAGTTATAACTCTTACCAAGGTTTGGCTTTGGATCGCACTCATTTTCCGCTGAATATTCACTCACAGTTCTACCAAATTTCTGGGCTAATAAATGTACACTTTTCCCTTAAGGTAACCCCACAACCCACAGATACAAATCGCACGAGGATAAATCTGGAGAACCTGCTGGCCATGGAATGTGCGAAGTCGGTCAATCCTGCTGAAACCACACCCTCCTAAGAGAAATGTGACGGCGGCGTAACTCTGGGAAGAGGAAGTCAGTGATCATCGTCAGATAACGCTCATTTATCCTCGCGTGATTTTTATCTGTAGGGTTACCTAAGGGAATAGTGTACATTGATAAGCTAAGAATTTTGGCATAACTGCGAGTGAATGTGAATATAATTGTGCTATCCCACGCCAAACCTTGGTAAGATTGATAACTAACTTTGCTAACAGACTTGAGCAGAGCAGTGCAAAGAAAATGGAGGACATCATTTAAGTAATGTTATTTTCATAGTAATTAACTATGTTATATTAATAAAGATGATATGTTAGCAGTTTCATTTTTCTGCCGCCCGTAGATAAAATATTGTATGCAACAAGGCAGCAAAGGAAACATTTCTGCCTTGTTTATTCATTGCCTCCCTCGGCTTCGCCTCGACAGTTAATTATCATAGCCTGTCCTCTCCTTCGGCTCGGAGGCTAATCTGATCACTCGTCAGTAAAATTCCATTTTGCTGCCTACTTACATAAATAACTATTATCTATTCACGGCAGCAAAATTAAGCATTCTTATACTGTTTTCAATCTGCAAAATGCAAAACACGCAGCACAATAATAAAGTATCAACAAAATATCAATTTGTCAGCAAAAGTTCAAAGTGTCACCAAAATTTTAAGAAAAGGTTACTACATCGCAGATTTGAACTCTGCCACATTGTTAATTTTTATATACTTAAAAGTAATATTCTGACAGTATTATATCTTTTTTTGTGAATACCTTCAAAAATTATAATAAAAAAACCAAATTTTATTATTTTATAGTGATTAAAAAAATTGCTAAAAATTAAGATAAAATACAGCCTTTAATAAAAAAAGTGATACACTGATATCGTTTTGCTTAAACTTGTCTCAAACTTTCATATTTTTATAATTTTCATTAATTTCTTTAAATTTTTTATCTGTTATAAATGGAATATTTTGTATTTTTTCTGCCGTTAGCAGAATAGCTATTTACGCAACTGGAGCAGTAAGGGCGTTATTACAGGCCGAGGGCGAAGTTTGAAAGCACGAGTGCGTTAACGCCCGAGGCCTGTCATAGCGCTTACTGCTCGTGGTGCGTACACTATTTTATCGCCCACCACATGTAAACTAACTTCAAAAAACTATTTTGCCGTAATCTTCTAAAACAATAAACGCATATTAAGGTTAAATCATTACCAAAACAAACCGCAGTTATAAAAATATTGATTGTTTACAAATTGAACAGCTGACGATGAGTACTACTAAAGCTTCCTGCACGCCGCGGCCCGGCCAGGAAGCGGCCGCTTCTCGAACTAAATTAGCGGCACTGTAATGGATAAACCATACATTATTACCAGCCCCAGGGCTGTAATATGGAACATTACCTCCCGCTCAGGACAGCAATATTTACAAGTGGAGGGCGATAATAGTATATTACGCGTCTAGTGTAGGGTTGCCAGATGTCCCGGTTTTCCGGGATTGTCCCGGTTTTGGACTCAAAGTCCCGGCGTCCCGAAGACACTTTTCGGGACGCCAGAATGTCCCTGTTTTTACTGGAGGCGTAATATAATAATCATTTAGGTGCAAGAAAAAAAAGTGAAAGAAAAAACTAATAATTTATGCATCTCGATAAATTCAATAGTTTTTTTTTTAAAATACGCCAAGCGTCAATTTAAAAAGAAAATAATGAAATGATAACTTTCAAAGTATTAAATTTTTTTTTCGACCTGACCTAACCACAACCTTCCAATATTTTCCTTAGAATGTGGTGCTTTACGTATTTTATAAATAAAAAGAAAACTATTGAATTTATCGAGATGCTTAAACCAGAATCGTTTTTATATATAAAAAGGAATAGCTTAAAATAAGCCGTGGGTAAATCGAACAATTAGTGCAGAGTCAGAGAGGCAGTTGCAATCCAAATAGTGCAGATGTATCTACCAATTTTTTTAAATTTTATTAATTTATATTTCAGTTTTTCTCGCGTTTTTATTGGAAAAAAGATCTTGCGAATGTTTTTGTAAATTAAAATATTAGAACATTATCATTGATATCGATATCATAATAAAAATTAATAAATATCGAAATTATTTTTCTACTTATTAAGTTTGCTTTTTATACATTTTACAAAGCATTCATTTTAATAATAGCTGTTGTATGTATTTAATTTTTCTCAATACAATAGTTACATTTACATTTAACATTTTGTAACGAAAATAATGACAAAACATTTTGTTACTTGGAAGCGAAATTTATTTAGTTTTAGTTCAGAATGGTAACTTTTTTTGTTAATTTTTCTTTCTTTCATCAACGAACTACACCGTAGGTTCACTTTATTTTACGAAGTGTAAAAATAATATTTCACCTGTATTTAATTTTTCTCAATACAATAGTTACATTTACATTTAACATTTTGTAACGAAAATAATGACAAAACATTTTGTTACTTGGAAGCGAAATTTATTTAGTTTTAGTTCAGAATGGTAACTTTTTTTGTTAATTTTTCTTTCTTTCATCAACGAACTACACCGTAGGTTCACTTTATTTTACGAAGTGTAAAAATAATATTTCACCTAAAAGATGTATAAAAACTCTGTTTTGAGAGGTGATATTTTCAAAATTTTCCCCCTCTCGGAATGCGTCCTCCCCAATAATGTACTGTTGACGACTCCCATGATGATTAGGTGCACAAATTTTATTGTATTACAATTACTATTTTTTTTTAATTTTTAATTTAAAGAATAATGTGTACTTATGTTCATCCTTTTTTCCTAACGAACTACATCTTAAGTTTACTTTTATGACAAATGACAAAGTATTAAAATCAAACGTCACCTCAGAAATGCATAAAAGCCGCTGATTAAGAGGTAATATTTTCAAAATTTACCAGGGGAGGACCCCCGGACCCCCCGGAGTGGGGGTGGGGGGGGGGGGTCCCGGTTTTTACATGCAGAAATCTGGCAACCCTAGTCTAGTGCGAAAAGTAGTATTTTGCATGCGAGTGAGGATTTTGCATCCGAGGACAGTGAGGGTAGTGGTGATAATTTCTCCAAATAATATGGAGAATGACGACCACCAGCGGCAGTAGGAAAAAGTTGGTTAAGTGAACTATAGTTTAAATATAAATCATATGGTGGACGGATAGGGTGGAAGGACATAGAAATGATAAAATAATAAAATAGAAATAAGTAGTATAAAAAGAAACGAACCGATTGCGACCTGTACTCAGTTGCGGAACTTGTATTCGGGATGCGGATGGCGGGTGTACTTGCGGATTGCGGATAGCGGCGGGCGGCGGTTCAGCGGTGAGGTTGAGAGGACTCTCGGCTGACACGTCTTCCAGCTCAAGGCGTCCGTAGCAACTCTAATTAGCGGTAGCGGGTAGCGGTGCGATATCGTTATCGGCTAGACCCCACTATCTCTCGTTGTTTACTAACAACGGCTCGGAGTCAAAGTCTATCTATTATTTACATCACCTCACAAACTCCTTACCATAACCGCCAGCCAAGAATCGTCGGGATTCTTAAGGTAAATTAAAATTAACTTCTAAAAAAATTAAGCAAAAAGTATAAAAATATTAATAATAATAAGTGAGTGAAAGTGTTTAGTGGAGTTCACAAAAGAAAATATACCTTAAAAATGTATGAGGAATAAAAATAAATGATAAAATAATTTCTTTGCGTTATAAAAGCGATAAATGAAATAACTACTTGTAAAAAAAGTAAATGAAAATATAAAGTAAATTCATATATAAATTTTGAGTTTATTCTGTAGGGAATAGTGGTGCGAGCTTCCTTAAGGTGGGTTCATAGCTAGCGGATCCGTATTCACGGAGGCACGGAGGGATTCATCTATGGCGACTCTTGCGGCACCGCAGAAAGTTGGTTCCAAACCATCTTTTTTGCGGTGCCGCTTTAAAACCTATCTGGAACCTTCACTTCGTCCTCTTCTTATTTCCTTTTTGTTTTTATATTACAATTGTTTTTTATTATATTATTGTGTATCTGAATTTGTTCCTACATTATTTTTATTATAATCTGCATTGCATCTGTGTTTAATATACGTTTTTTATCAGTGTTTTATCTT
>KZ651047.1:43154-63109 GCA_001010745.2 Gerris buenoi
GAACAGTAAAACTTTTATTTTAAATTCAATTTTTTATTTTTGGTAGTTTTCATACTACAGAAAGTTTAAATTAATTTAAATCAAATTATAATGTCTGTAATGTAAATCAAAATGTAATACTGTCTGTCTCCCAGTATTAATAATAATTATAATTTGATTTAAATTTTATTTTAAAGAAAAAAAATAAAATTTAGAAAACCTAACAAACAAGTGAAGTATAACTAGCACTTTGTAAAAGTAGCCTAAAAACTATTATACAGGGTGTCAACAACAAAAACAACACCGACTTTATCAAACAAATAGTGAATTTTAACGTAAATTTATTCCTCTGTTGAATGCCGTAAACTGCATATTAGTACATTTTTTAGTTGTCGAGTTATTACGCAATGTATGAGAAAAAAATTAAATAATCATAAAATAAATAAAAATTAAAAAAATAAATAAAAAAAGGTCGATAGACCATGGGTTAATAGGACATTTTTTGCTGGAAATTCGATGAAGTATTATTCCCTTTTCTTGTGAGAATTTGTGAAAAACTCTTGGGCCACAAACGGTCCTTGGTTTACTTTTCATTTGGATGAATAATTAGAATAGTAAAAAGTAAATGTACAAGCTTCGGTCTTTTTTACACGAATTCAGGTTCGGTAACTAACTGGTACAAGTTAATCCGTCAAGTAAAGTCGGGATAAACTAAAGTTACTAAACCGTTTAACTTAAACAAACTATTCGGTATAAATATGTTGAATATAAAAAATGAGGTATAAAAAACAAATCAGAAGTGGATATTTGAAGAAAACCATTTTGTTTATAGGTCATTTTTACTTTTGTTAGTAGTAAGTTGAAAGGGAGTTGCCAGTAAGTTGGCAGCCAATGGAATTCCCGCCTCGTCATTCAACTTTCTTACATTTGCTGCAGCATCCCACTTTGATGTTAGTATCTTGCATTTCCTTACAAAAAATGTCAACTTAGTTTCATATTATACAGAGATTATTTGGTCACCAACGTGTTGCCTGGGCCCGATATGTACAAACCGAGGTTAAACAACAGTAAATTGTTTATATTTGTTATTTGTTGCATAAAAATTTTTGAATCTACCAGACTTTTAACCCTTTCCACATTCCAAAATAATAATATGCTGTATTTGAGTTGCTCAAATACAGCATACTAAGCAATTTGAGAGATGACAATAATTATTAATTTAAAATAATAGTACAATTTAATAAGTAAAACTTAACAAACATCACATTTATTTTGAAATAAACGAACAATTAAATAACTGGTAATTAACAGATAAATAACTTAATTCAGAATACCAAATCAATATATCAATATCAAAGTATTTTATTTTTCAAACAATTAGTAAATTACGTAAGATAACTACAAAAATAACTGTATTTGGATACTCAACATATTGAATTCCCTCGCAACTGTTTTGTGCAACACAAACAAAACAGAATTTAAGAGTCTCGTTTGTGACACGTGAAACACATAAATTGAGTTTTGGCAGTCCACTTTTAGGATATCTTCGACAAAGGCACTTGACACGTTAACAAAAATGTCAAATTTCTAGTAAAACCTGAGATTCGGGGAAACGTGAAATCTCATGCACTCCTAACTAATAAACTATCAGTATAAGGATTCATGATAGGAATTATCATCCTTAGACAGGAATCCCTCACGAAACTTGGGGAATCCTCAGCACCTTGGAATCCTGCCCTGCAAGGGCGTATCTCACCTGGTTTTATGGGTTGTAGCAGAACCCCTTAGAATATCAAAATATTTCTATTTTTTCTCAGAACTTTGCCCAAATATGGCAAAAAGTGGCATTTTACCGAAAAGAGGCTTTTTACCGAAAAATAAGCAAAATGTGGCATTTGAATATGGTGCCATGGCAAAAAGGCATTTGAAGGTCTCTGCTGATAATAGCTTCTTTCTCAACATTAGAATCCTCTAGTTTCAAAATAAGGGTCAGGTACACGCCGTTGTTTATTGTCGATTTGTTGGTTATAGTACCACAGACTTAAAGTGAAGGCCAGCTCGTGGGTGATGCTTTTGACGATTAATCGGTGTATTCGGCTGTTTGACTTTGATGGTGGGTTGAAGAAAAATGAACAATAAATCCGGAGAAAGAAACCAGACGACGTAAACTCTCAGTCGAATAAGACCAAAGAAAGGTGATCGAGTCGGTGTTTACTGCACAACATGATGGTGGGATACCTGTTTAAAGGGCTTTTTTTTTCACAAATATCTCCGAAGCTAGAGAACGAGAAAGACCTAATTATATTTGTAGCAGACAACATTTTCTACGACAAAGACCCTACTATTTTACTACTTTTTTGCCTTACTTTTTTTACTTGAAAATTCAGAGCAGACAGATTTAAATAGAAAAAAAGAATTGCGGAGAGTGGTTCGTCTTGGGTAAAGCTCCCAGGTCTCATCCTCTCGAGGACAGTCTTTCATCGTTTTACTTGTATCTCTTTTAACAAGCGTAGTCGGGAAGTACAACGTCAATTACAAAAAAGTGCCGGAATAGGACCATTACGGAATAGGAGAAATGAAGCAGAATCGCAAAGAAAAGTGATCATTCTCAGCTTTATTAAGTTGTGGACTTTGTCGATCCTCTCTGTCAAATACACGGGATTTTTTTTCGCTGAAAAAGTCTATTTTAATGAAAATTAGTGCAGAATGATGTTTAATACTTGTAGCGTGATTGAAATAGTGTATTTATTGTAAGAAGAATTAGTGGTGGGCGCCCGAGAGTAAAGCCGAGGACGGTGGTGGTGTTAGTGAGAGGAGTAGTTAAGTAGCCGTGTAGTCACGGGCCGGGTGAAACAGTGTGGACTGTTATTGCTCGACTAAACTCAGCGTGGTGTTATTTTTCCATTTGAATTACTTTATATATTTGTTGGAGTGGTGCTATCGGGTCTGTATTATCTCGGGAGGCGGCGGAGTTCTAAAGGACACATAAAGCTCGACACATGCAACTAAAGTAATAACAATAACTTTTCTCCTTCTCGTAATTTGTTTTTTCTTATGTGTGAAAACGCCGACCGGAGATTTTCTTTTTTTTCCCTCCTAGTCCGTCGTTATTTTTATGAATTATCTGTTTGGAAAGGTCCGGGATTACTCGAAAGCAGAACGAGGTTGGTTGTTTCTTTTCTTCGTAGCGTCTTGCTTCCAAGTGTCGTAGCCGGCCAAGTTTGCCAAAATCTATTTGGTCGAGTTGTACATTAAGTTGTCGGCTCCTTCTCCAGTCGGTATTCACGCGGGCCACGTACATATTCTTACCAATAGACGCTAGATTTATAGTATATAATTTCCACTGGTATTTTCCCTCGTTTATATACGTGTAGATATATATTTATATTTTCTCGTATCGGTAAAACTTATATATTCAAGTTAGTTCCCTATAATTCAGTCTACCTACTTATTCATCGATACAAGTTTTTTAAGGTTTCGTACTCAGACGAGGTTCCTCCCCTTTAGTTTCGCTTCAAGACTCCTGGGGCCACTAGCCGACCCGGCCCGTCTCGAACCGACCACCCCTGGGTCCAAATCCAAAGGCGTAGAGAACCTTTGTCTTGCAATCGATTAACTTAAAAAGCACGCGTCAGTACGTACTATATCAAGCAAGTCCCATATAAACTCGAACTTTCAAAGCAGGCATCCAGAAGAGACGACAAGAACCTTAGGCTAAAATATGAACAATTGTCGTCTCACTTCCGCATCGGACAATATAATATATTGCTACTAATATACGAATAAGTCGTCGATTTCAATTAAAATCATCAGTTTCATGGACTTGTTTGAATAGTTGTGTCTTCGCCTTGTGAAATTTGACTTCTGATTAAAAAGTTATCGAAAAAACGGTAATGTCTAGTTTTAAGCCCAAAGTTGTATCAGCCATGACTTTAAACTTCATCCAGAAAAAGTTGAGGCAACTGGCACGTGTCAGCGATGCAATTTTTTTTATTAGGATTTAATAAAATCTCATGGAACTATGGCTGAACTCGATCACAAAAAACACGAATAAACAAAGATCTGAGCCCAAGGACAACAATAGATAACCGAAATGGTCTTGTCCTTCCCGAGATAAAAACCTAACAATAAACAATAAAAGTGTAGCACATTCGCTCTCCGGCATCGTAACCGTCCGACATCCAGATGATTACATCTTCCTTTCTCTGCTAGATTTATGCTGTATGACGTTACTTTTTCGTCAGGTATATTATGCTGAAAATGACGAAAAATATTTGAGCAATGTTGCCTGGTGCTAAGTATCATTTTATATAAGAACTCTTAATCCATAATAAAATAATAATAATAAGAAGAAAGATTACTGATTTTTTAAAAAGTAGAATCGCTACAGTGTAATTTGTATACGTCAGGATAAATATCGTACGCCTCCATATAGAGACGGTTTGGCACGCTTGTCTTGTACTATTACTTATTTTGTTTTGATCATTTCCATTCATGATGGCGCCGTTGATTTTATGAAAGAAGGCTTAGAGGCGAAGGGATGAGGGCATATCTAAGCTGACTCAGTTAAACACGCTAATTTCTCTACTTGATTCTGGTTGGCTCAATCTCCAGCACAACAGCAAACGGCTAATGTATTGTGCTATGTGTGGGCGTCCCCCTGGGCCAATTCTTCTCAACCCTTAGGGGGTCTACAATCCCCCCCCCCCACCTCTTAAAAACATTCCATCACATTTCTAACATAGCCCACATGAGAAAATACTACATTCCCCTCCTACACTTAAATCTCTACCGCCTTTGTAAAATAAATAGATCAATATATATATATTTATATATATATACATCTATAATATTGTGTAATTTAATTTAGTTATTTCTTTTTTTTATATAGAATATAATATGGGAGTGTATTCTTTTGTAAGTAAATTGCTGTGAGAGTCGTAAAATTCACTACATATATATTGCTTAAAGTAACAATATGACATACAAGTCATTTTTGTAAGTTAACCAAATAATGCATATGATTTGTTTTTGTAAAGTACATTTATATTTAAATACATTCATACTTATATTTATATTTTCAATTTTTTTTTGTACATATATTTCATGTAATACAATTACACACTCACACACACACACATCATGTAATTCAATTACACAAATATATACATATATATTATGTATATGTATATTATGAAAAAAAAAAAATGATACTAATAATAAACGAGATAAAAACATGTTTTATTATATAAAGTGGAGTTGAAACGATGTTAGGTTGTAAAATGAGACGGTGCAGAAAGTTCAGAGCAGAAATCTTGTGTCGGGTCGTTAAGTAGAGTTTACACGATGCCAGTTAATGAAAAAATAAATGTCGGTGACAGTTGTCCTCAACTGATGGCGGGACTATCACTGGCCAGTCCTATTGAAGTAATCGCGTTCACACAGGGATACAAATTGTCCTTGCAGTCGAGAAATGGCCGAGTGTTGTGAGTGTCTCTTGACGGATACAATCAGAATGGCCCAAGTAAAGACAAGGCTGCTGTTCTGTCACGTTCACACGGTGGCTATTATCGCAACAATGCCATGATCCAAGGGATGGTTGGCTGTCCTCAGTCAACTCTTATAGATGATACCTTGCAATCTCAATTGTCAGGGTAATTGGCTAATTTAATGTCAGTAAACTGTCTTCTAACAATTTTTTTTTTTTTTTTTTAGTTCTTTTAGTTTTGTAGCTGGGTAAGTGTCATTAAAAACCTTCTTTAACAATTGGTAAAATACATATTATAAAATAAGAGAAAAAAAATCAAAATAATTAAGCAACGCATTATTATTATTATTATTTTACAAACGTTGCATTACCAGTAAAAAATATTAATATCAGAATGTCAATATGATTTGTCTGTCAGTTTCTCTCCTATAAATTAACATTGACCATATTTTATTTTATTTTATTTATGAAATAATACAAGGGTAAAACATTGAATACAATTAAAGTAAATATTATAACAAATAAGAGCCTTAAAACTAGGTTTTCTTACTGACCACATAAGCCTAAGCTTGAGCGCGGTACAGTTTTTATCATTGGGAACATAGAAGTACACACAGACACGGATTCCAACAAGGACATGTCCACAGTCTACATACACATAAAATATTCCCAAGATATATAAAATAAATTTTTACATTACTCTGATACAATAATTTAACATAAGGTTTCTTAAAAAAGGGGGTGGGGGGTGGTTTCTTAAGGGTTCTTAATTGTCTTGACATTTGGCATCAACTTGCTATTTCTTATCAGATGGTGAGCGCTGGTTTTCGGAGGACTTTATTGAAAAAAATTTACTAAGCCTAAGCACCCAATTCGCAGATTCGATTGGTTATAGAAGGTGCGGTACGACTTTTGAATGACATGAAGGAACTTAGTGGCGTATTAGAAGCAGTAAGTGGTACTTCAGCAGTTTTAGAGTAAGTAACCTATCCACCAAGAAGGTAGTGGAAAGGAGGCAGGTAAGTTCACGAGCCACGAGGCATTATGAACGATAGTACTGCATTCAGAAACAGATGGTGTCATCATTTAACCTTTAACTCAGTCATATTCTTCAAAACATAAAGAATTAATCCGATAAAATTTGTACAAAATTTTCTCTTAAAGCTAAAATTGTGTTGTAATATGATTTAAGCTTGAAGTTGCAAAATTCTAGATCTAGATAAACTCTGGATGGCTTCAATAGTAAAGGCTTAGTACTTCGGCACACTAATGTCTCGATCTCACTTCCTTCTTTTTATCTCAGCAATTTTCACACAACAAGATTACTCTCTAAGTAGAATTAATAGTAATGTCTTCTAATAGGGAACGTTCCCAAGTTTGGACATTAATACTAAGAAGAAAGCTCATAATTCTTTAAATACATTTTTATAGTAAGTCATAATTAGCTCATTGGTGGTCCCATTTAAGTTTCAACCTTCTGCTCCCATTTAGAACAAATTCAACATGCGAACAATCATACTTTTTTTACAGCTATATCATCAAAAGTAGTCACCTGATTTTTACGAAATTTTGATTGTTTCTCGAAAGTAGACCGCAGATAGCACCAGATTAATTTCAAGCTCTATGCTCTTTAATTTTTTATTCATACTTTAATTTCATGTAAAACATCAGCACAATTTTGACATATTAATAAAACGGGGGAAACAATTAAATAAATTAGACAATACTGGCTTGTAAAAGCATAAAAATCAATTTAGTACGTGTTAGGATGTGAGGAAGCTATGTGTGACACAAATTAGCAGTCTATTTTTATGAGATTGTTTTGAGGTCACCTGAGTCCGAAAGAGTGGATATACTGGACCACCAATTTGCACTTTCGCATATTTGTTCATAAAATCCCTACCCCGGGGCGAAATTAAAAAAAGAATTTAAGAATAATAGAAATAAAAAGCCTCTCCACTAATCATAAGTTTATTTCACAGAACTAGCTTTCGGCCTCTCGGCCATCATCAGTGCCGGTTAAAAGGTAAGGAAAAAACCCGGCGTTGAGTCACATAAGAGACATAACGGACCCGTTTTTTGAGTCCGTTTTTTGTCTCTTATGTGACTCAACGCCGGGTTTTTTCCTTACCTTTTAACCGGCACTGATGATGGCCGAGAGGCCGAAAGCTAGTTCTGTGAAATAAACATATGATTAGTGGAGAGGCTTTTTATTTCTATTATTCTATTAATATCAACTCCACTTGCGCTCTTAATCTTCAAAAGAATTTAAGCTTATAGCCTCTAAATAGTCTACAACAAATTTTAAAACAGTTCGACGATTTTGATTGAGTAAATATAAAATTTAGCCTGTCTTAATGTTTCTTACGAAGCATTAAGTCGTTTTTCCGGGAATAATCTAGTCCCCGAGAAAAAGCTCTAAACACGGACGGTTAGAGGCTGGGTTCGTCCCTGCGGGAAACACCTTATTTTAATGGTAAATTTTTATATAATTCTCAACAATAATTAAACTAAAATTCGAAGCGACTAAAAAATGGAAAGCACTTAACTAAGTAATTAATTAAAAGTGTAAAAGAAAGTTTAATACGTGTTGAATCAACAAAAAATGTTATCTTCGTCTTTGATATGATGAATAGAATTGAAAAGTCACATATCTGAGGGTTCTGGTCCGAATACACAAGGGATCAAAAGGAATAGCGTTATAAAATTAAAACTAAATGTCCCAGAGCAAACTTTAAAAAATCCACTCGGGAGAAATGAGATTATTTTATATTTACGTCTGGGAGAAAGCATTAAATTATTCAACAAAGTATCTCGGCTGGAGAAGAAAATCCAGGCGTGGGAGGCAACACTTCCACCTTCATGAATACACTCTATTTTAACCTTATATACACATAGAAATACTAATAAATTAATTAATTATCTAAAAAAAATATAAGTAAAAAAATTATAAAATAAAAACTAACCTTAATTAAATTAAATAAACATACGTTTGAAAATCTATTTATTTATGGTGTAAAATATTCGATTATTTAATATTAAATCTAAATGTAGATGATTTGTAAGAATTTGAAAAGAAGAAAGTGTAACTATATTTGGAGTAGAGAGTGGGGAAGAAAAGTGACGGAGCGAGATAAAGGTTTTTAAGTGAATCAAATTCTCGTAGGAAAGAACAACTTTATTCTATTTCTTCCACTTAAACTTTTAAAAATAACACAATTCAATGTATATTGTTTCTCAGTTGTTTTAAAAAGAGATTTGTACGATAAAATGCCCTACTTCTGTTATATTATTTTAATATTGCACGAGAGATATGATGCATTATTAGATTTTATAACTAAAACCTCGGAAAGAAACTAAAATTGAATTGATAGTTCGTTTGTTCGGACGGAGCGCGGTTGCTATTCAATACAATATACATATATCCTAAGTTCTGTAGTTTAGTTCTATGCGTTCCGGAATTCGCCAGAAAGGAAGGTTTCTACAGCTACACTGAATTAAAGGGTTAAGAGTAGAATTTATGTTTACTTACAACTGTATCTTATTTGCTTAGGCTAC
Organism: Gerris buenoi; assembly: GCA_001010745.2. NCBI lineage: Eukaryota > Metazoa > Arthropoda > Insecta > Hemiptera > Gerridae > Gerris > Gerris buenoi. Next base: position 52,180 of record KZ651047.1, read on the forward strand.
TAAAGAGAAATTCAGATAAGATCTAAATTGAGGTTATTTTTGATTTAGGTATTTAGGTTTTTGAGAGTGTTCAGCGTCGATTAGGAACTTATTTTTCAATTAGCTTAAAATTAATTGAATTAATATTATTGATAATTATTTATTAGCTAATTAAATTATAGGGTGAATCCTCAACGTCGCAGTGTAATTTCGCACCGTTATATCTCCCTCAAATAATTCTAAGTAAGGTAAAATTTAGGCATTGGAGTCAAGAAGTTGTTCTCTGGCCTCACGCGAGCGGATTTTTTTTGGTGGATTAAGTTCGTGGATGTTCGGTGTTAGGTCTGTCGTTCCTCTACTTACATGCAAACCCCGTCCGTCGGATCTAGTCCGTCAACTCGGTCCACCGACACGGTCCGCTCGTGTGTGGGGCAAAATTGACTGTGATATTATGATATAATTTATTAAGAAAAAGAAAAACTATAGGACGTCCAATCCAGGGCTAACCTAGGGATGTAATTTAGTCGAGTTATTACCCAAAAATTTGATCTATAAGATTGGGATGGGGGGACGGTTCTATGAGTGGAACGAGTTCCTATTTCTACGTTTCCATTATGTTTAAATACAGATTGAATACGGGTAGAATACAGATTTTGGATCCAAAGTGTCCATGGAAACCTAGATTCAAAACGTATTAAGTACGATCCCGATCCCGGTACAATTAACTAAATTCTGGAATCGTATCTGGATTTCAGAAGCATGGAATCACCTGAACTTGATCCTGACATGCGCAGAGCATCGGTCTGAGCGAATCTAGCGTATTTCTGTAGAAACAGTCAAATCTGTCAAAATACGTAATAAAAATCATGGTTATAAAGGGTGAATGTTTATGTACAAAATAATTTATAACGCTTAAAAAAAGTAACCAAGAAAAAGTTTTTTTTTATTTATTTTGTATTGAATACGGATTAATACCACTCTTGGAAACTTCTAACTTGTTAAATCCCAAATCAGGATTCCATCATTTTATTATTAACTCATGGAAACATAGTATATGTTTCCAAAGCTAAAACTATTTCCAGGAACCAGTTATTTTTTAAGCAATTCAGTTTATGTTCTGAAGAAATAATTTCTTTTATATTTCATGTTTTCCTGTGTCCTGATTCATTCCTAAAAAATAGAATCCGTTTTTCTAACAGTTCCACGAAAAAAAAAACCGTTTTTGTTCCAAGAGAAACGAGTTTTTTGCGTTCTCTACGAGCAAGTTACTTAGTTTTTACTGGTTTTTTTACTATCAATCTGACTGATAGTGAAACCTTTGGAGGTAGGTCAGTAAAGTTAATAGTGTGTGACTCACACATAGGATCTCATCGTATAGGACATAGGATTTCACATCTGAGTAAGATATTAGAGTCTTTCCCGTCAAGAGACGTTCAGTCTACTCGGCCAGGACAGGATGGGTCATCATAAGGCATAAAGATGCGCCGGGACTGCGACCGCATGCTCTTGTTAGAAGTTGGACCATAACTCCTGAATGCACCTCGAGGTTGTCTCATTGGTAATCTGACCAGTAAGTAAAAACGTAAATTGTATTAGCTCAGGATCTGTTGTCACAAACTCCCCAACATAATCTAAACCACTAACACCACTTAACCGTCTTCTAACAAACATATGTCCACCAATGAAATTTTCCGATAGCTCAAATGACGATAGAAATAATTGCAAGATAAAAAGAACTTTTTATATACTACGTTTTTAAATTTTTTCTGTCATAAATCTTAAATTTGAAACCTGTCAAAATGAAGATTGTAAATGCCCATATTTGGCTTGTCCCAACATGCCAAAACAAATAAAATAACTTGCGGATTTTTTTCGAACTAACTTTCCATACAGCAAAATTTGCTGAAAACTAATTAAATATTGCTGAAATATGGCTAAAAGTCTTAATATAGTGCATTGTCATCGTGTTCGGAGCTATACTGAAAGTTTCAATTGTCTAGCTACAAGGGAAGTTAGTTAAAAATCGATAGTAAGATTTGTACTGGACAAACAAACAAGAAAGCAAGCTAATAAAAATGTAGTACATAATAAATCTGATTTTGCTGAAAATTTAAATTAAATGTGAACAATCACCTGTTAAACTCTTATATGTTGATAAATTGATTAAATTTTATATTATAGAATTTATATTATTGATTTGTACTGGACAAACAAATGAACAAGATAGCAATCTAATAAAAACGTAGTAAAAATGAGCTCAAATTTCAAATGATGAAATTGCTTAACTGAGCAGAGCAATTTCCACAATATCCATTTCGATAAGTACGGGATTCGTGGCATTCTTGCCTCCAGTGTGTAAAGCAGTAGCAACACAAGTGTGACGAGTCAGACCCGACCAAGACAGTTTGCCAACACTTAGAATACTTTCTTGATCCAGTGTGCGCCTGGCCTAATAGCCAGGGTGCACATAGGCAAAAAGTCACTTATACATACTCTTTCCAAACCTTTTTGTATGGCTTGTTTAGGCCACCGTTTTCCTCTGCGCCTTTTTTTTTTAGTTTTGGGGCGTTTTTTTATTATTTGAACCCTAAAATTTTGACGCCTCAGACTGGAAAATCGGAAAAAGTTCTGCATCAGACAATATTAAAATGTTGATTTATAGGGTTCAAATAATGTATCTTGAGAAAATCAGCTGTTTATTAATCAATGATATTAATTAATTTTAATTAATAGCAATTAATATTAATTAATTTGAACTAATATTAAGTAATGATTAATAACCAGCTGATTTTCTCAAGATACATTATTTGAACCATATAAATCAACATTTTAATATTGTCTGATGCAGAACTTTTTCCTATTTTCCAGTCTGACGCATCAAAATTTTAGGGTTCAAATAATAAAAAAACGCCCCAAAACTAAAAAAAGTCGCAGAGGAAACCGGTGTCAGACTTGGCCTAAACAAGCGATACAAAAAGGTTTGGAAAGAGTATGTATAAGTGACTTTTTTGCCTATGGGCACCCTGACTATAAGGAAATGCAAATATTTATAATTTTAAAAGAAGAAGGGAGAAAAGCAGCAGGAATCCTTCCCGCTGCTTAAATCAAGCCTTCAGCTCTAATCGAATCCGTTAATACAATCCAACCCATTGCAGCAATCCAACCCTCATTCCCAAATTTCATCCGCTGTCTTATCTTATCCACTCAAATATTTTAGTAAATTAACAATAATTAATTTCAAGTAAATAAAAAATATTTTATAAATGTTGTAAAACTAATGACTGCTTATTGTATTGTCATTGAAAATAGCTTCAGCTTTCAAGATTTTGATTTACTTAATAAATTTGATCTACTTCCCGACAGTAGATCAAATTTAGGTTACAAGGAGACAAAAGAATTATATAAGAATAAAATAGAACAATATAGCTTAGAGCGCGTGGACAATTTATTCAGATTAATATCTTAATCAAGTCGTTAATAATTAGCCACGTAACAAAATAATTTAATTTCACTACATTATAAATTGTAAATTTACATAGAAAAGTTATTTAGATAAAGAAAATTATTTAAATATAATAGAAAATAGTTGACTCGAGGAAAGTGAAACAAAAGCAAACAAGTTACAGAGAAGAAAAACCTTCTTTTACATCCTTAACATTTTCTCTCCCAGTAATTAAATATGATTTTTTTTAATAAAGACAAATTAAAAATTACAACATATATATAGGGTGAATGTTTATGTACAAAATAATTTATAACGCTTAAAAAAAGTAACCAAGAAAAAGTTTTTTTTTATTTATTTTGTATTGAATACGGATTAATACCACTCTTGGAAACTTCTAACTTGTTAAATCCCAAATCAGGATTCCATCATTTTANATGATTTAAAAGAGAAGGACTAAGTTTGAAAGAAAACAATTGAAACAATATTGTTTCTATTTTTATTTTAAATAAATTATATATATAACAAATTAATTTGAAATACATTAGTTACAAGGCTCTTACATTAAGAACAGAATATTATTATTTAACCTGAATGATATTGCAAATAATTATAATTGATTAAACTATTATCACACTAAAGTTTTTATCAGAGTATTATTGTAGTTATTATTTTAATATTATAATATTATAATCCTAGTGGTAATAAAGTTATTAAGGTAATATTAATAATTATGTCGGAAGAAGAGAGGCTTGCTTGCGGTGATTACTCTACCGGCAGTTATCTTAAAATATTCATTTATTACAAATAATTACATATACAAGTGCAATTAATTAGTTCTTTAATTAACGATTAGACGATGAGCTTCCCTTAAAAAAAACTTTTTCAGATAATGGGACACAAATATGAACAATGGGAACAATGACAATAAAAATGAGACTAAGTTGTATGGGATATTGTGGGTTTCACGGCAAACTTATATGATTTCAATTATCTGAGTTTTATTGAACTTGGTTTTATTAGCGATTAGCGAATTTTGGAAAAAAAAATAAGCTATTCTAATGGCTTCAACATTTTTGTAATGCGAATTTTTGAAAAAAAAATTTCATGGAAATCTGTTTTAGACCCTTCTGAATCGATTCCTAAAATGTAACACTTTTTTTATGTATGTATATTACATATATGTGTCACTCCAAACTATATCTCCCCTTAGGATGCACTTGAAAATTTCAAACAAATTTTAAAATGTCATTAATATCTAAAGAAAGGATGAGGTTGTTGGCCAGCATTTTTGGAGTTCATGTAGGGGTCACATTTTGACAATTTAGGGTCAAAAACAGCATAATAACGTGTTTTTCCATTTTACCCCCCTTTTTATATGAAAATATGATAAAAGTGAACATAAAATCAATTACTGTTCTCTTAAAGAGCTTTCCAACGATGTGCATCTTGAAAGGTAAATACTATTTTAACTTTTGTACCCCGTACCCATGTGTACCATTTTTTTCTTTTTTCAACCCATCCAAATTCTATTATCATAAGCCAATAATACGCAGATTTCTTTGAAAATTCGCTCATTAAGTCATGGTGCATGACTGGAATTTTATTATTCTTTCTTTACGAAGAAGGATTAACGCAAGATACAACACGACGACCTTACTAAGGCTCATCTGTTAATTGCCGACTCTATATACAACAATACAACTTGCGAAGTCGTACACAACGCCGCCGCCTTATAATTCAACTTTACACACTCCGTACTTGTTAAGCTCTTTTTTAAATTCCGCAAGACAATGGAGTATTGTAGCGCTATTATTACACTGGGACCTTTCACATTGGTATTTCTTCCATTTTTAACTCCTAAATACTAATTAATCGAATAATTAATCTTAAAAAACTTTGATTGCAATAGAAATACAAAGTCGGAATCGTTTAAAAATAAGGATTATGATAATTGATATCGGGGATGAGATCGGAAGAAGAAAAACAAAGCCTTGTGAAGAAGGAGGATTATATTAAGCTCCGTGAAGACAAAGACGATATTAAGTTGTGAATGCAAATCAAAACGGAGGGAGGAGCGCGATTGCATTACTTTATTATTTACGAGCGAGTCGGCCGTTTGTCTTGTAGAATCTGGCGTTTACCGACAATCCTGACACTCTGGAATGCCACTCAGGGAAATTATCTCGTGCTTTACACGATACAAATACCTTCGCGATCCGAACCCCTGATCTTCCGACTTTCCGTTTCAAAAGTCCGGTGTGTCCTGGTAATGCAGTCGAGACAGGTACGGCCTAACAGAGATGATCCAAATATGAACAGACTTCTTAATTACACCGAATATAAACCCCTCACAAATTTGCAAGATAATATGTAATAAATCATAGTAAATACTAAGTCTATATAGGAATTAATCAATCATCTTCACGGCATGCAAGTAAGTGCGGTGACAGAAAGTAAACTCTACATTCAAGAAAGTGTGGTGACTGAAAGTAAACTCTTCATGCAAGTAATTCAGTTTGGTGACCAAACTCGACATGCAAGTAAGTCCGGTGACTGAAAGTGCAAAAATGCAAAAGGTACTTTATTGTGAACAAAGCCAAAATATTTTCCACGTGGTTTTATAAGTATAACATTGATATAAACTACAGTCTATAGGATTAGAGTTGGCACAATCAAAAGGCGGGAAAATTTTGAGGGAAACGATTTTATCGGTCCCCCATGTTGAATGCAACATCAGAAAAAAATGCTCTACTCTACCCCTGTTCCACAAAAAAAATATAACACGGCAACACCGATTTTCCCTTTTTATAACCCCAAAACTACCTCCACATTTGTTGTTTCCCGCCTTCGATTGTGCTAACTCTAATCTTATAGACTGTAGGTTAATTAATCGAACGTAATAAATTCTTATAATTTAACTAGGAATGCATACTAATATAAATTATAATTAAACGGTGCTTAATATTAATTATTATTAAATTAAATTTTATTTCTGAATAAGCCGAAGAAATTTAACTCTCGAAAAAACATAAAAAACTGAAGAATACTAACAGAATATAACCCAGGCCAAATCGCTTACACAAAATTTTACTTTCAATATATTAAATGGCGTTTGAAAACTCAGCCCTTTGATTGCACGCTTTGTGCATATATAAATTCACAAGAAACCCTATATTTTATTAATAATAATTACTAAAAAGCGAATAGATAAATTTCAGCAAAATTGAGAATCAAACGGAAATTTCTTGCGGGGGTCAGATTACCGGACGGAAAATAGATATTCGCTTCGCTTACTGCTGGCCAACCACTTGGGCAAGATGGGTTCGATAAGTCAGGAGCTCCCTCCTTGAGAATCTAGTCCACCCAAATTGTGTAACAATTTCAAGTATAAAACCAATTCGAGATTTCAAATTTAATCAACATAACAGCTTTAGCGTTTTTGCCAATAAAAGTTAAATAGTAGTATGGTAGTATATAGTATATAGTAATAGTACTGGCCAATAGGCCAGTTAATCATAGCAGATCCCAAAAATGAAAAAAACTAAACATTTCTAAGCTAGGAAGTAAACTAATATTCTTCAGATATTTGTCATTCTACCTTTTAATCTTGATATACATTGATTTACATACATTGTGCAATGTATATTGTCAATGTTACAGACACATTTATTTAGGGCATTTATTTGCTTGCAAAAATCAATACATATTTTGTTTTATTAATTAATATTTATTAATCTAATATTATTACTATTATTTTTATTAATCTGTAAAAATGTTACACTTGGACGAGTCTCGAAACGCAAACTTCGTTACACGATCACACTATATGTAAAAATTCACTCTACCGCCACCAAAGAAGTTTCACTTTAAAAATAAAACCGATGCTGTATCAAAAAATTATTTAGTTATAATACTTTTTTTTTATTGGATAAAATACACGTGCATAAATTAATATTTTTATAAGTGATACTGATACATAGTTATTTGGACGGTGACATACATGATAAAGGTTATAATTCATTAATTACTCTTTTTGGTACAATATTTTCACTGCATATATTATTAGATATACAATGTATATGAGAAAGTAATTAATAATAAAATAGAGATGAGGCAGACATTAATTGAATCGTACAGATTTATAGCGTTTACTAGTCAGAATACTTTCGCTAAATAGTGTTAATCGTGGGTTGCCGTTAGTTTTTACCCAAGATAATATGCTCAAATTCAAATTGGTTAGAATTAGGATATTTATCACTAAAGTGAACAGGTTTCGGATTTATAAAATACAGTCGATCCTTAAGTTTTACGACGTCACCTATTCGCTAGAATTTAACTTTTGACTTAATTTTATTCGTGGATAGCTATACGTATATTGAAAGAAAATAATCGCTTTTAGGTCTAATAAAATGTATTCAGATAATCAGGGTGGTAAACTTGAATTCGGTAAATATTGTTTTCCAATGTAGAATATTTTTATTCAATGTAGAATTACGTTATCGAATGTATATTTATGTTATCTAATGTAAAAATCTGTTAACCAGTGTAGAATTTTGGGTATTTCTTTAGAGTGTTACTCCCCTGAGTCGTTTTAGAATATAAATAACTTTTATTAATAACTAATAAGAAAAAGGGAATGTATTTCCAATGTACTTTGAGACAAAGGTAGTAGCAGAAGTCTAGTACTTCCTACTAGAACGGGTAGGACGAACCACTTGTTCGAACCTTGCAATTAGGCCATCACTTAGGCCCTTTTTACGGCCCGCGGTGGAGAGTTGCAGAACCTTCACACATCATACATATGTACATTGTACCTCCGAAGCGAGTATGATGTGATCAATAGTGAGCCATATAAATCAGAGTGTCACGCCGAGGAATCGAACCCCATTTCGTTCCACTCATGATTCAGTGATGGCCGAGCAGATGTGTTTTTATCCACACGGCTACGCTACCTCTCCTGAGACAAAGGTATATCACTCTACTGATTTTATAAGGGGAGTAACAGTCTAGAGAAGAACATTACGTATACCTTCTTTAGATTGTTACTCTCCTTTGTTTTATTTCTAAGGGGAGAAACAATTAAAGAAGTGCCGAATTTTGTAGATTGCCACATGCAGAAAGTTAGTTTTATCATGTGCAGCTATTATTATTCAAACTCTAAGTAATAATCCATTCGGTTTATCCTGAATAAAACCACAATATCCCATATTAAGTACATTGTGAATTCACTTTAGAATGTCATGGCGCTGGTGGAAAGCAGTTAATGCTTGCATTAGATGTCAGATATATAATTAATAATGTGATGGAGTGGGAGAAAGTGGTTCATATATAGATATCAGATATTTAATTTAACATGTCATGAGGTGGAGAAAGTGGTCCATATTAAATATAAGCTATTTAATTTACCATATGTAATGGGGTGGAGAAGGAGGTCCATATTAGATATCAGATATTTAAGTAAGAATGTGATAGGGTGGGAGAAAGTGGTCCATATTAGATAGCAGATATTTAAGTAAGAATGTGATAGGGTGGGAAATGAGGTCCATATTAGATATCAGATATTTAAGTAAGAATGTGATAGGGTGGGAAAAAGAGGTCCATATTAGATATCAGATATTTAGGTAAGAATGTGATGGAGTGGGAGAAAGAGGTCCATATTAGATGTAAGATATTTAGGTGTGAATGAGATAGGGTGGGACAAAGCAGTCCATATTAGATATCAGATATTTAAGTAAGATTGTGATGGGGTGGGAAAAAGCAGTCCATATTAGATATCAGATATTTGAGTAAGATTGTAATGGGGTGGGAGAAAGCCTTCCATATTAGATATCAGATATTTAAGTAAGAATGTGATGGGGTGGGAAAAATCCTTCCATATTAGCTATCAGATATTTAATTTAGAATGTGATGGGGTGGGAGTGAATATCAGATATTTAATTCAGCATGTGATAGGATTGGAGAAAGCGGTCCATATTAGATATTCACGTCTGATTTTTTATCAATTCTTATCTTAAAGTTCTATCTAATAGTGTAATAGTTAATACTTTTCGGCCAGTAATGAGATAAATTGATCGCTCTAATAATTTTTATTAATTATAATAAGTCAGTGTTTAAAATTTGTAGTAACTTTACGGTCGGACCTGTTCGTATGCCTTGCTTACGGTTTTTATTAAAATGGGACGGGGTGAACTGTCTACCTAGAACGGCCTAGACGGCTAGGAAATAAATCAAAAGTGGGGAGAAGCTGTAGTAAGAGGAAAACTAAGTTTGATCGGATAGGTCGGGCCGTGTGTGGTGGGGAGGGGGTGGTAGGACGGGGGTGGTAGACTGTGCCACCCCTATAGTGTACGGGGTGGGGGCCAGTGTATTGCGGGATGGTGCTCAGAGCGCACCTACGTGGACCTTGCTGTTGTAGGCAGTCAGGAGATCGCACTTCCAACTAGGGGGTGAGTTCGAGGAGGAGCATGTGGCTCGGCCGAACATGGCTTATACTTCTAGCCACCCAGGCCATCTCCGCCATCTCCCGTAGGCACCATCACCCCCACCATAATCAAGGTACATCATTATTATTTCAACCTGTCCCTTAAAAAAAAATGATAAATACCGCATTTTCATTTTAACATGTCACGAAAGTCGACCGCAATTTAAGCTAATTAAAATATTTTACAAGATCCTTTAATTATTATTAATAAATAATTAAAAAAAAAAAAAAAAATCAAATTAAATAAATAATATAATTTATTCGATTATAATCGAGGCTAATCAAATTAATACCGATCCCCTTATATGCCATAAAAATATATAATACATATTTCTGCCACGTTTATTTTTAAATTAAAGTACAAACATGTAACACACTCATGTAATAATATCTGGTAATAAATCAAATTAATAATAAAAAATTATAAAAATTAAAAAATAACCCTTAATATTACTATACCATTCCAAATCAAGCCTAAGTCGTGCTTTTTTAAGCGCAATCATATATAAATATATTATATATTGTATAAAATAAGTATTTCTAAATGACTTATAAGTTATGTCAAGTTGTTAGAAGATTTGAGAACAGCACGCCTTAATTTCACTTGGCACCTTATTTCAAATAAATTTTGTAACCATCATAAATATATCAAAATCAACAACGTGAGCTTGTTTAATAGTCATCGAGATTTCATTATATAATAATTAATAACTAAAATAACAATAATTAATAGATAAACTTTGTGTACAGAAATAACTAGAAGTAATGTGATAAACTAGTAGAACAAGTAATGAATATAAAAGCATTATAGAAAAAACGCCTGAAAAATTAATTTTAAGTTTTAGAGTAAAATGTATTTTATTACAATAAAAATGTATGTAATTACATTAAATATAAGTGATTTATTCACAGCAACTATTATAATTATCAGCATATGACACAGGTATTGCTGCATATTTACCATTCAATTAAACTTGTAATAATCATACAAATTAACATCATCCCCATTTATATATATATATATA
>KZ651047.1:63836-76365 GCA_001010745.2 Gerris buenoi
ATATATGTGTGTGTTGATTAATAATATAAATATAAATAAATAAAAAAGTTTTCCTATACAAAACCTTGTTATTTGAAAATAGTTTTAATTATGATACACATTTTAATAGATTGGTCAATGCATGAAATAATTAATTAAAATTGATATTTCTAAATTGCATTGATGTGACAATGTTTTAAACACTTTTTACACAATGTGACAATGTTTTTAAACAAAAAGAAACGCAATAAACTTCAGTAAATTAAAACTATATCTAATAACTCTTAAACATGCAATAAAAAATAATGTCATTTTATAACAGACCTTCAAAAAAAGTCATTAATTCGCAATTATATAATTAAGTGAATTAAATCATATGTTTATTTATAATTAGACAGTTATGAGTGTAATTTTCAATTAAACTCCTATTAATTAATCATTTAAAACAATTTCTCATTCAGTTAAAATAACATGGTGATGTTAAGTCAGATACAAATATTATGGTAATTAAGTAATACAGTAGTTGGAAGTTAATTAATAATTTAGTTAAAATACAGTATGAATTGGATGTCGAAGACCGGCGCCACGCGCCTGCGACTTTAGCAATCGACTGATGCTTCGATATTTATCTTGCGATAGATTCTTATCTTTGAACTAAGCGCGATTATTTCTAGTCGACTTGCAACTTCTTCAACTACTTTCAACTACAATTTATCCGTAATTTCAAACTTAATAATAGATTAATAACTAAGTTTTTCAACCGTTCGTTCAATCGAAAGTCAAATTGTAACGAATTTACAATCGATTCTTCGGCTTTTATCGTTCACCCACATAAAGCATATATTTTTGTCGATAAAATTACTAGAGTGAATGTAAAATTTAAATTCCTTTGTTGTCGGAAATAAAATAAAATCCATAATATGAATCCAGTTTTAAACGAGTTGAAAATTTAAAAGGATTTAAAGTTATTTTTAAAACGCTTAGAGCAACAAAAACTACGTTAATTACAGTTTTATTAATAACTCTATTGTATCATATAATTTATAAAAGGTTAATAACGTTAAATAGTTTATATTTTTTTCTTGAATGTATTTTTGTATTGTTTATGTTAATTGTATTTAATACAAGGTAGAGAAGGTTCTTCGACTTAAAGTATGTTTAAATAAATTATCATATTTATCAGGATTACCTTTTGAATCTCAACAAACTATAAATACATCATCTAATAGGATTTTAATAAGCCACTGTAGAAAAGCTACTCATTCCCGTAACAACTATAAAATAATATCCTAATTAATAATTAAAATACATCCCAATTAATAATTAAAATATATCCCAATTAATAATTAAAATATATCCCAATTAATAATTAAAGTATATCCCAATTAATAATTAAAATATATCCCAATTAATAATTAAAATATATCCCAATTAATAATTAAAATATATCCCAATTAATAATTAAAATATATCCCAATTAATAATTAAAATATATCCCAATTAATAATTAAAGTATATCCCAATTAATAATTAAAATATATCCCAATTAATAATTAAAATATATCCCAATTAATAATTAAAATATATCCCAATTAATAATTAAAATATATCCCAATTAATAATTAAAATATATCCCAATTAATAATTAAAATTATAATTAATAATTAAAATATATCCCAATTAATAATTAAAATATATCCCAATTAATAATTAAAATATATGTCCTAATTAATAATTAAAATATGAATATCTCATTTTACAATTAAAATATATCCCAATTAATATATATATATTTTTTTAATTAATGGGGTTGTTTAGGTGTGATCTGGGTTCTCCAATCTCTTAGGTTAAAGGGTGGTATCTCAATAGGATATTCTATAGAGGGCCGGATAAAGTAAAACTCAGCCATCGGACTTTACATTGGTAGGCAATATCTGGACAGACCGCGCTATCCATTTAAGCCATAAAACTTCAATAAGACTTCTGTAAATCTTTTTGGGAGTTTGAAATGGCATTTGCATAAAGAGAACGTTTAACTTTGCATTGTTTAGGTGTATTTCTTAACATATTTAGTGGCGAGGCGGGCCGGATAAGACGTATCACGGGCCGTATATGCCCCGCGGCAGCAGTTTGGAGAGGTCTCCAACTCCCCCATACACGTTTAAAATGTTTGTGCAAACATGATGTTTGCACAAACATTTTGATCGTTGTTTGGGCTGTTTGAAGTTTGCACAAACATGATGTTTGACGTCAACCTCAACGTTGACGTTGACGTTGACTCAACGTCAATAAGGCCTAAATATGCTCGACATCAAGTTTGTGCAAACATCATGTTTGCGTAAAATGTTTGATCGTGTATGGGGATGGGGGCCTTTAGTTACTTATTTATTGCGACCGATTACTTGGAGTGAAGACATAAAATCTACGGTCTGCCTTTTTCGTGGTTATTTGGTTTATAAGATGGGGAAAAATTTTCATGGTTAGAATTTCAGGAATAAGTTTTTTGTCTGCCCTCCTTTTCAATCCGTTCTTATTAAAACTTCATCATTGTATTATTCATCAAGTTTTCTATTTCTTTTTTGGAGATTAGATTGGGAATTTTAGAGAATCGGATTCATTTTCAGAGCTTTCGGTTAGTGATGCCAAAATTTCTAAAGACAAACATAAGGTTATGCATTTTGTTGGGTATGTTTGTAAATTTTTTTGATGAAACGAAAATTTTTGAAATTGCTTAAAATTTAATATTGTTTGTATTTGACAGTATTGTTGTATTTGATATTGTTTCTGACGACAAAAGAAGATTATCTGTGAAACCGGAATATTAAATTATCAAATGGACAAACCACTCTCTATATTTAATTATTTTAATGTTTTACTAATAATAATAATAATAATAAATGCTTTATTAGTGAAGTGTTATTGTTCAAATAATATCCTATGAATTCAAGCAATTATCAGCTTTGGCCAATTTGCCGTCAGCTAGATTTAGATAACATGGGCCTGTTTATAAATAAATTATTATTAATAATTTACTATACTGCATCTTCTAATAACAACTTATATTATTCAATTCACTTCTGAACACACCTCTGAATTTTCCGCACCACAGGGAACTGTACTCGGCCCAACTCTAGTTTCCATTTATGTAGATGAATTCTATTGCCTAGAAAATCACGGTAATGTTTACTCGTTCGCTGATGATACTGTATTCACTGGAATTGGTAAATAAAGGCTTACAAACAATGTCTGAATGGCTGAAAAGAAATAGTTTAACGTTGCATACTACCAAACCACCATAGCTTACCTTTTCATTACATAAAACTAAAGATAGCTAAAATAATCAAAAATGCGATAATACACAGAGATGACTGTGGAAAAAAGCAACACTGAAGTTATATACAGCATAATTATCGAACCAGATATCTCGGTGTAACAATTGAATGTGATGTGAAATCTAAATATAAACTTAATGTAAAACTTTATCAATTAAGAAATTAAGTAATTATATACGATTCCTTCATTTTGGAATGTCAAGTTAATACGCTGGAGCTGCCTTCCCTACTACATTAGTACTACATTAGTACTCTGCAGTCTACTCAAAATATTCTTATAAAAACAATTTGTCACGAAAATCAATATCACCTAAAAATTTTCAATTTTTTAAATATCCTACTCTACCTACTCATGAGTTTAAAAATATTCCAAGACGTTCGCTCAAATTGTACATAACTACAACACGCGAAGTGTTGAAATAAAAAAGTCTCTCTGCGTAAAAAAAAATTGTAAAATTAAGAGGAGCTTCCAGCCAGTATAAGGGCCATCATCAGTGCCGAAAATTGAAAAATGTCAATTAAACCACAGTAAGTCATACCAACCTAGACGTAAGTATACCTTCAAGACGTAAGTTGCTAGGTTGGCATTATTCACTGCACTCCCATCTTCGATTGTTTTAATTAACATTTTTCAATTTTCGGCATTGGTGATGGCCCTATAGTGGCTGAAAGCTCCTCTGAATTTTATTTAATATTTTTTACGCGGAGAGACTTTTTTATTTCAACACTTCATGATGACCTCCACTAACGCTTCGTATCTTAGCTTACAGAACATGATATCAGACACAGTAACTACTTACACTACATAGATCTAGAACAACAACAGCAATTAAAAACTGAACACGGATAGCATCTAAACTATACAATCAATAAAATCTCTTTTGAATCAATTCAACAACTGAACCCTTAAAAAAAAAACTATTTTTTACTAATAAATAAACTATAACTTCAAAACACTTCAGCAAAATAATATTATATTGAAACATAAAATCAATTAAATTGATCAAAAATGATATGATAGGTTATGTTATGATATTTATATTGTCTTATTGATTGTATAAGGTTACAACTTAATCTTACCCTATATTTTGTCATGTTATCCTAGACCTCGCTAATTGTACAAAAATATCTTTCATTTTCTCGTAATCTAATGAAATATATAATACATTGACTCTACTTCCTTAGTTTTTATCTCGGACAATTACTTCGACGATTATTTCATTTCACCCAAGACAATGTAAGGGCACATAACATGATGACAAAGAGATAAGATAAGGTAGGTACGTATCTTAAACTAACTTCATGAGTTATCACAAAACTTAACTTAATTTCCAATCCGGCTTTCACATACTTGAATGCATGATAATGATGATGATGATGATGGCCCTTATACTGGCTGGAAGCTCCTCTTAATTTTACTAATTTTTTTTTACGCAGAGAGACTTTTTTATTTCAACACTTCGCGTCTTGTAGTTATGTACAATTTGAGCGAACGTCTTGGAATATTTTTAAACTCATGAGTAGGTAGAGTAGGATATTTAAAAAATTGAAAATTTTTAGGTGATATTGATTTTCGTGACAAATTGTTTTTATAAGAATATTTTGAGTAGACTGCAGAGTACTAATGTAGTACTAATGTAGTACTAATGTAGTACTAATGTAGTAGGGAAGACAGCTCCAGAGTATTAACTTGACATTCCAAAATGAAGGAAACGTATATAATTACTTAATTTCTTAATTGATAAAGTTTTACATTAAGTTTATATTTAGATTTCACATCACAGTCAATTGTTACACCGAGATATCGATAATTATGCTGTATATAACTCAGTGTTGCTTTTTTCCACAGTCATCTCTGTGTATTATCGCAGTTGGTAGTATGCAACGTTAAACTATTTCTTTTCAGTCATTCAGACATTGTTTGTAAGCCTTTATTTACCAATTCAAGAGTATCATTCCAATTCCTACCAGTGAATACAGCATCATCAGCGAACGAGTAAACATTACCGTGATAACCAGATACCATCTTCACATTCTTAATTGTACCGTGAGTTAGCCATATACATATTCATATTACTTCACATACTTGAATATATCATAAGATAACCTTATATTGTCTTTACGTATTTAAATTGATAATAAAATAACCTTTTCCCTTTCTTCAGATACTTGAATTATTGTTAGATAACCTTACATTGTCTTCACATACTATATTTTAAGATAAACTTTATATATTGTGTATACATAGTTAATTGTATTATAAGATAACCTTATATGTATTATAATTTCTTATCTGATTAAAAAACACGATTTAATTTTTCCTATCTTCACATACTTAAACTTAATTATACTTTAAGATAACCTTATACGTTTCTTCAGGTGCTTAAATTATTATAAGATAAAGATAACCTTACATTGTCTTCACATACTTAAATGTATTATAAAATAATGTTACATTGTCTTTACATACTTAATTGCATTGTAAGATAACCTTATACTGTCATTACAAACTTAATTGTAATTGTATTATAAGATAATCTTATATTATAATTTCTTATTTAATTAAAAACCATGAATCAATTTTTCTTACCTAATTCAACACTTAATTCAAACATTGTAACTTTAAATGACGATATTTTGCTAATACAATTATAGTATTATATTCTGTGTTATCTACAATAATGTATATTACCTTAGCTTGTATTATATTTTAAATAATATTAAGTTAACTTATAGCTAATTCATTTAATTATACTATCTAGTTTAATGCGAATATCTTAAATTACCTTAGTAATAGGTAAGTATCTTATTTTATAATTACTGTTCCGGCGAATTTTACTTTATCATAGTTATGTCTCCTCAAGTTATCCCTTTGCTGGTAGATTAGATTATATCACTTTTATTTATAATATGTTAAATAATCAGCATTAGATATTCATTACATTCTCGTAAAGCTAAACTTTCTTTTGTAGTCAAGATTAAAATATTTAATATTTACGACTTTATATGAGGAAAATGAGAATAATCAGTTAAATTTTACAAAATTAATCAGCTCGTGCAGTAAAACGTGAGTCCTCTCGGTAAAATATTGACGGTTCATTTGATTAACTGAGGATTAAATTTAAAAAATTTAAATTCAACTTTAAAAATTATAATTAGTTTCACACTTCATCAGTTTATTTTATTAGCCGAAATTATCTTACGGATTTGTCTGCTTCGTTCTTCCCGCAATTTCACTTTAACTATTTTCCGAAAATTAATTTTCATTTAAAAATACGAATTTATATGCTTTTTAG
Source organism: Gerris buenoi (assembly GCA_001010745.2). Lineage (NCBI taxonomy): Eukaryota > Metazoa > Arthropoda > Insecta > Hemiptera > Gerridae > Gerris > Gerris buenoi. The sequence goes on from KZ651047.1 coordinate 70,444, forward strand.
GAAATAAATGTTGTATCTCTGGACAAGAGAATATATTAAAATTTATTTTTACCTTGCATCGTAAAATAGGTTAAAAATTCAATTTTGTTTTCTAAGTATTCTATAGAAAACAATTTGAAGACAAAGTTTTATATTTGGAATCAAGTATGTATAAAATACACGATTTAATAGATTCCTGAATTATTTTTATCTATCTCCGAAGAGAATTCTATAATTTTATTTATAAAAATAAAAAGGGATAAAGTATTACCTTATAGTCAAATTACAAAGTAATTGTTTTGACGATAAAGTAAATATTTTTAAATTTCTCCGGATTTTATTGGCTTCCCAGTTTTATAATAGAACACCCTATTTTTATTTTATTTTATTTTTTATTATTTTTTTATTTTTTTTGTTACAATATTTATTACCATTCATCTTACAACCACTAAGATAACAGCGACATTAAAAAAGTGGATAAATATTTAAAAATACAATATTTTCATTCAAATTTCAAAATCTACGACCATTTTATCTATTTAGATATATATTCATATTCGGTTACTCTCCAACATTTAATATACCTATGCAATTGTTGTCAGAATTGTTTTCAAATTTCGGAGTCATTTACGGAATATAACGGCGTAGATAACGAAGTAAATTAATCACTGAGACAATTATTACAGGAGGTAATTTATGTGTCCTCTAATGCCATGTATCAAACTCATAAGAGATGTTAAATAATAATAATTATAGCCGTAAATCTTTAATATTGTTATTAATTGCAGCTATAGTCTTGATAGAAAAATATAATATCAAAAACTTCAATTTCATCTAATATAGAATCCATGGGATTACTAATATAATAAGATCCCCTCCTGACCATTATCCGGCACCGTACCCATCCTACAATATCCTGACCGTCCTTTTAGATGTGCCCATCCTACAATATCCTCACCGTTCACTTAAGAGTACCCATCCTACAATATCCTCACCGTCCTCCGAGACTGTATCCATCCTACAATATTCTGACCGTCCTCCGGGATCGCACCAATCCTACAATATCCTGACCTTCCTGCGAGGCTGTACCCATCCTACAATATCCTGACCATTCTCTTTGACTGTGCTCATCCTACAATATCCTGACCATCCACCGACACCGTACCCATCCTACAATATTCTGACCTTCCTCTTAGACTGTACCCATCCTACAATATCCTCACCGTTCACTTAAGAGTACCCATCCTACAATATCCTCACCGTCCTCCGAGACTGTACCCATCCTACAATATCCTGAACGTCCTCTAACACCGTACCCATCCTATAGAATCTTGACCGTCCTCTTAGACTGTAGCCATCCTACAATATCCTGACCATTCTCCTAGTCTGTGCCCATCCTACAATATCCTAACCGCCCTCCGAGACCGCACCAATCCTACAATATCCTGACCTTCCTCTCAGACTGTACCCATCCTACAATATTCTGATCAATCGTCTACCAGTTGTTACTCTTCTTTCCCTCGTACTCTCCTAATTCAATGTGGTTTTGTTGTTGAAACCAGTATATTTTATAAATTAAATATTAAAAATGAAATTGAAAAGGAAATAAAAAGCTGATTGCGTAGAGGTACGAATAAGACGCTGGTTAATTATATAATGAACGTATAAATATAGATGTTAATGAGATAGGTTAGTGAGAGTAAGGCTAGGTTTATACTACTCTGTAGTATTTAATACGAGTTAATTGATGAAATGCAGGGACGGGTTTAGTAAAGTTTTCTTACCGAAGCCGAGGTATTTTCTCTGGCATCGGAATTCCAGATGTCTATGTAAAACATCGGTCTGTAAATTAAAAAAAGTTATTTAGTTTGTAGCGTGGATTATAATGACATGCGTCCCGAGATATAAACTCGTTTTGTCCATACGAAACCCTCGCACTCGATACATCTCTCAATTATTATATTTCGCTTTCACAATGTGTTGAGTCCGACGGCACCAGGGAAAGTCGGGGTGCAAAAGACATCCAATATGAACAGCGTTTATTTTTTCAATTTTTTTGTCGAATGTACGAATGTGGTAAGAGATGCGGGGTCCGGCTGGAGACAGAATCCTTTGACCGCAGCAACCTTCAAACCACAGGGTGGTGTTTACACATGGGCTCATGTCTCCGCACCCTGACCTACCTTCGCGTCTGTAACCAGAGTCCCGTTTAAAACACCCATTATAATGTCCATCTACTAATTATAAATTAGTTGAAAAAAATTGCTAATTATTGTATTGTTAAATATGGGCGTTAAACAGGCTCGACTAGGTGGAGCACACTCTAAACACACCGCAACAAAGTCACCGTAAACAAGTCCTCTGTTAATTGTAATATGACGTTAGTTTGGAGTGATAAGGCCCTCATACACGATCACACATTTAGCGCAAACCTGATGTCGTTCAAATTTAGACCAAAGAAGGTCAAACATCATGTTTGCGCAAACATCAAACATCCCCATACGCGGTCAAAATGTTTGACCGTGTATATAAGGGCCTTTTCGTTTGTCACATCCTTCAATTATAAATTTAGAGGCGACCCTCGTAATTCGTTATTTGAGTCGATGCTATCAAGACAATCTTACCATCATAATAGTTTATTACCAAATCCTAATAATTAAATTCTATTTAACAAATATAAAATAGACCTCCATCAACGCTCGTATTTATCAAATAGAAACTGGTTTCTTTTATAAGCTGCGTTTTCAGTGAGGTTATACCGGTTGTTTTAAACGGAATTTGCCCTTTTTTAAAAATACCGTATAGAAATTCATTTTTACGATTTTGGTAGTATTCATACTACAGAATGATTAAATTTTAATTTAAATCAAATTATAATTATTATTAACTACGGGAAACAGTCAGAGAAAAACAAGCTCCAGCGCCGGGGTTTGAACCCGGGCCTCTGTATTTCCAGTACATTGCTCTGACCAACTAAGCTACGCAGGAGAATGGTTTTCTACTGACGTTATTGATACCTTGACCCGATTTTAAAGCTTTTAATTTTCCACTAAGTCTAAGGAGTCAACATTAGTGACATAGAACTAGACCGAGAAGTATCGCTTATAATTATAAAGTACCCAATTAGTACCTGTACTTCGTACAATCAATTAGAAATTCATTTTTACGATTTTGGTAGTATTCATACTACAGAATGATTAAATTTTAATTTAAATCAAATTATAATTATTATTAACTACGGGAAACAGTCAGAGAAAAACAAGCTCCAGCGCCGGGGTTTGAACCCGGGCCTCTGTACTTAGTGGAAAATTAAAAGCTTTAAAATCGGGTCAAGGTATCAATAACGTCAGTAGAAAACCATTCTCCTGCGTAGCTTAGTTGGTCAGAGCAATGTACTGGAAATACAGAGGCCCGGGTTCAAACCCCGGCGCTGGAGCTTGTTTTTCTCTGACTGTTTCCCGTAGTTAATAATAATTATAATTTGATTTAAATTAAAATTTAATCATTCTGTAGTATGAATACTACCAAAATCGTAAAAATGAATTTCTAATTGATTGTACGAAGTACAGGTACTAATTGGGTACTTTATAATTATAAGCGATACTTCTCGGTCTAGTTCTATGTCACTAATGTTGACTCCTTAGACTTAGAGGAAAATTAAAAGCTTTAAAATCGGGTCAAGGTATCAATAACGTCAGTAGAAAACCATTCTCCTGCGTAGCTTAGTTGGTCAGAGCAATGTACTGGAAATACAGAGGCCCGGGTTCAAACCCCGGCGCTGGAGCTTGCTTTTCTCTGACTGTTTCCCGTAGTTAATAATAATTATAATTTGATTTAAATTAAAATACCGTATAGTGCCGTAGAAATGCGGCCGTGTCCGGGGTTGTTCGGACAGAGGTCCACCGAGCTTAATAAAAATTCGATTACGACGGTAACTCTCTATGAATGAACACTCCACCGACAAACTGGCTCCGAATTAAAAAGTTGTGAAAACCCACTAACACAACGGGAGGGAAAACAATATACTAGTAAAGTTAGTTGTGAACGGGGCGAGTGGTGCACTTTGATATTACACAGATCCGAATCTTTTTTAATCGAAGGGCACCCCAGGTCACCATTTTCCATGTTCACTTCCAGTTAACGTCTCTTGTAAATTTACATTCATAATAAACTTTTAATCGAATATAGATTTTTTTAAACACTGTCCTTGTTTATTTTATAAAATTTATCAGTTTAAAAATTTATCATTTTAAAATTATCAGAATTTTCGAATATGGAGACTTAAGAAAACATGTTTATAAAATCGTTTACATAGCTTCTGTTAGCTTAGAGGCAATACCTCATCAAGAAATCGGTGAGTGAATGAAATGTGACGCGATATTCAATGCGAACAAAGCTTGTTAGCTATAGATAAAGACGAAAAGTTGCGTGCTAAAATGGTGTCAGAAATGAAGAATTAAAAGCAGGAGGTAAACCATTAATTATTAATGCTTTAAAACGTCTGTGGCCCACTTATTTTGCTAAATCACGACTGACTACGCAACTGCTGGAGTCTTTAACAAGGAAGGCACTTGGCTTTGGTAATCACCGCACTTTAAGTCTATTGTCCGACTAATTCAATGTATTTATATCGGCCATCACTGAGACAATAGAAAAGAAGATTGAAGAGAAACTGTAAATCACTGGCACACGCAGACAGTTCCTCCCTAAAACAGTCTTCTCAACTAAACGCGCTTTTATAAAAGTATGCGGAAGGCGCACCAAAATAACTTTTTGTTTTGAATCATTTGAATATTAATCTGCTGACATAAAAAATGCTGAAAGGATTTTAAAAAGTGAAGAACTTACATGCTCAAATGCAACTCACTCAGGTCTTAGGTCTAAAGTTTGTTTGTTTTGTATAAGTATTAATGCTCTAATAATCTCTAATGTACTGAACCTGTAACATGCACTATTGTATTCCATTATTTATTATTATTATTTTTTTAACGACATTTATATCCTTTTCTGAATGATGCAATTTTTGTGACGGATAAAAAAGTTACATTAATATACGTACATTTAATACGTAGGATAAATACGTACATTTCAGGCGAAGAATAGAAGCTCTGTTATATTAGAATTTGGTATGTTGATGTTTGTAATGGGGGGGGGGGGATTAAATTCAATGGCTGTTGTTGGTCCACTATAGTTGCAGCTAGATTCACGCGACCTTACCTTGCAAATAGATACAGATTCTTTATCCACGACAAATTTCCTAATATTTTCTGACTTCAATGTAGATTTCTCTGTATTTAGTAAATACGTGTTCCAAACTGATCCCTTCAAATTTTAACATTCTCTGCCTTAACGTATGATCTAATTTCTATTTATAAATATAACTTCAATTTTTTTTTTTTTAGTGCCAAACTCACTTTCTTAAAATAATCTAATAGAATATTACTTTCCTTATTTCATGGTTTATGGTTTATGTCTTTCGCGTTTATTATTATTTATTTAAAATATTAATTAATTTACCAAACTCCTCATTAGGAAAGTTTTTATACACATATACAGTCAGCAGTCAGTATTGACCAAATCAGAATTTTCAATCATATTGACGATCTACATTGTTTGTTCACTCAGTAATCAATATTATTGACAGTATTTTTTCTATTTATTTTGTTCAGTCGCCTTTTAGACGTTGGTTCTTAAATGGTCGTAGTGTATCTTTAAATATTCAATTGGGAAAGGTTTAAAAGAACAAAGCATGTGTAGATATCTAACTTAGGAATTTAATTTTCGTTAAATCATTGGATTTTTGACCAGGCAAATTAGAAAAAAAAAAAAAAAATCAAATGGAGAAAATAATTTATTAAGTTTTGAAACACTTTTTACGCAACACGATTTTTTTTTTTTTTTTTTTTTTTTTTTTTTTTTTTTTTTTTTTTTTTTTTTTTTTTT
>KZ651047.1:98784-128433 GCA_001010745.2 Gerris buenoi
ATATATAAATATATATAGGTAAATAAGAATATATGGATTGAATAATCTATATTTTCATTTCTTAAAGATACCTTCTCACTACAAAGATATAAATAATTAGTATAATTTATTGTTATGTAACGAAATTAAATAGTGACGTACTCGTAGAGTAAATATAATTGTTTTATAATTAAACCACGTATAAATAAATTGATTTAATTGGTATAATTATGTTAGACATCACTACATAGTGAATTAATTTATGTGCTACAATAATGACATGGCAACATAGTGAATTAAGCTCAAACAGTCGCATTAGTTGCTTGTGAACATTTGTGTGCACCCTCATTACAACTAATCACATTAGTTATTATATATATGTATAATACATAGCTTATCCGTTTCATACGTCAGGGAACATTCTTGGTCATCATTTTGAACCTTCTGCGCCCATTTGCTTCTCTTTCACATGTGCATAAAAATACAGTTATTTTCACCTATAACTTTAAAAGTATACTCATCCGAGTTTGAATAAATTTAGCTGGTATGTTGAACGTAGCCCTAAAATGGTCCCTTATTAATTTCAACCATCTAAGGTCTATATACATTTTGCTAAATTGATACATTTATTCTTGTAGCTAGGTGGCCGCGGCCGCTGAGCAGTGTTGATACATGAGAAATTAAACATTAACTGCTTTTTTCCTTTATATCACTGCAATGGACAACCACCAATGGAACAACCATAATAAGTAGTGTCATTGATAAATAATACTAGTAGATTTTTATGTCTTTACACGTGGATTTCTTATTTCAATTTTTTTATAAGGAAAAAAAATGTAATATACTTTTATGAATAATGAAATAGAAAGTGAAGGCGGCCACATAATGTCATAAGATAATAAAACAACTATTGGATTTTCCAACCGACCAAACGCACATCGATATTTTTCTATATTAATAAATTATTAGGTAAGTCACTTTTTGCATTTTCGTGTTAGTTTAATTCACCAATTATAAAATGTCTTTATTGACTAGTTGTTTGATGTTTTTTTATATTTTTTATAGTAAGTACTGTTTTATGTTCGAATAAATGTTCATAACATGTTGTCTAAAATAATTTGTTCCGTCAAAACAGGGTAAGTATATAAACATAACCCAACAATTTCGACTTTTATCAATTTTATTTTTCTGTATCGACGAAAGCACTCACTTCAAAAAGATTATTCTTTGAAAAAGATAGATGCATGGTGTGTGTTGACGCGTGAGCCATCATGCCACGAGGCAAAACAGAGAATTAAGGCGGAGTACTCATGCCGTCAAATTGGGGAAGTAGCTTGCATGCCAAAAGAGGGTATTTACCAGTGACAGGCATACTAAGGATTTTTATTAAGTTTTTATCTGCTTGCTTGCCATCTACAGGCATGCCTCTTAACATATAAACGCGCAAGTAGCTGGCATGTTTTTGTTCAAGCTACAGGCATGTGTATCTCAGCTTTTAATTGTAGCTCGACATACTAGAATGCTGTCCCCAAAACTTAAAAAACTAGTAAATAGAAAGTGAAATAGAAAAAGAAGCCTATAGCTAGTTTATTAATAATTTGACACTATCCGTTACCTTGGTCTTAACCTTGATAGACGACTCACCTTGCAAGTCACACAAAAACCCAACAAACGGACATCTCAAGACGAAAAAAGTTGACCGTCTTCTTGATCGTAGGTCTAAACTTACATTGAATAATGGACTTCGCATTCATAATGCAGTCTTATAACCAGCTTGAACCTACGATCTGAAAGTATGGGGTAGCACCAAGCCTTCCCACTTTCGTCGAATTCAAACTCTCCAATCAAAGATCCTCAGATAAATTACAGATGCTCCTTTTAATGACTACAACCTCACTCTTCATAATGACCTTAATGATCCTATTATTCGAGAGCTATCAATATCAAGGAATCAAAAACTTCATACTTAATACCAATCCTTTAGAGGAACTCCTCTCCGCCTGAGGAGACAGTGGCCCAGCGACAAAATGTATGATTATCATTAACAATTAATAAATCAAACAACTTATTTTGTTTTTAATTCCTAGCTTACCGAAGGTCAAGGAGGCTATGTGATCGTTCCAAAGAAACTTTGAAGACAGAAATCAGTTTTAGATATCACGGAACATTTATGGTTATCCTTATTTGTCTATCGGTCTGTCAATTTTGGCGAACCATCATATCTTAAAACTACACATAATTAGCCCATTGTTGGTCACAAACAAGATGCTCTTTGATCTATGTAGTTGTGTTATTTAATAAAAAGAATAAAACAAAAATAATATTTTGTATTTTTTACCAATTTATCAAATCGTATGACTTCGTTAATCAGCATAAACGACCCAGCCGAATCAAGATGGCGGCCATTAATTGTTTTTAGCTATAACCTTTAAACCATTTGTTACGAAAACGCAATTTTTAAGGACTCATGACGCGAAGATGATTTGGCTCGAAAAAGAAACCAAGTTGATATTCATACTCAGGGAGTTCTTCCTTCTTCGTTTAACATCCCCTCATGACGCATTTTCGTTAAACAAATTTTAAACCCCTTGTTTTTGTGGAATGCTTTTTGGAATTTACTATAATTTTTGTGTTTCGGTAATTACACGTAGCACAAGAGCAAAGTGTTGGCAGGTACTTTCTGATGTCAGGTGTATTACAGTCAGACAGCCACGCTAGCACTGGAAAGTATAAGGGTCCTTATTACTGATAAAAATGACTGTGTAGTCCGGCAACTTACGTTTTAGCATTGTCACTTTCGATTCGCTTAACAATCACATCTCTAGTATTTGTGGGAATGTTCTAGAGTGTTTTATCCAGTTTATACTGTGGAAGTGTTTTATTTATCCGAATTATAAATGGTGATGGGTGGTACCAGCGAGAAACATTATCTTTGGGTGTTTAAACTTGACGGGAACGAGTTGTATAAAGTTAGTTGCCGAGAAAATCAAGTCGCAGATAAAGAATTTAGAGTGATGGGGGTCCCACTCTAAACTGGTGGTTGTTAAACGCTATAAATCTGTACAGTTCAATTACTGTCCGCCCTCCGTGCAAAGGGTTCGGACGGATCGGCGCATTTATCACTCTATAGAGAGTGGAGTGGGGTGATTAACTCGGGTGCCGATTGCAACAGCTGTGACCGGGTGACGAGAGCCGGGGTGGCCACTATTATAGCGGTGAGCCTCAGCAACAGGTCCTTCTCAATTAGGGCAAGTAGTATTTAACAACTTGTAGCTTCCCGTTATCACCGGTTAACAGCCCGCCAGTGTGCCCACCGATAACACGTCCTCTATCTCACATCAACCTCTCCGATACCATCCTTTCCCGCAAACCGACCCACCCCGACCTACGTTAAAATATGCCTCATGGCGGACGGTCTCTGAGTACCGCTCGAGTATCGTGAGCACGACCCCGGTGCCACACGAAACGAGTCGTCGTCTGATCACTAGTAGCCGTTTTGAAACGCGTACCGAGCAGGGCGCCGCGCCCGGGGGCGCCGTTAGCATAAATTTGTAAACGGTCTCGGCCGGGGCGGTTGCACAAGCCCGTGTCTACGCGTCGCTTAATTGACACCGCCGAAAAAAACCCGGGTAGCCTTTAAGCGAGCCTACCTGTTTTAATTAAAAAAAATAAAGCGTAAGAATGCACGGGGTAGACTCGGAAACCGAACATGTGTGCACCTGAAATTTATGCCGGCAACGACATATGGCGGCCTGGGCGCCGCGGAGCGGACGGAGTAGGAACTACGGCGGGGTGGCCTCGGAACATCTGTCGAAGCCCGGCCTGATTAGAGGACTTTAACATGGAAAGCAGTAGAAGGAACAGGTAGCCTGTTTCTAATAATACCTGGACCATCTACCCGTCATGATTTACCGCACATCAGTCCCGACCAATACCTTCTCTTACTCAGTTCTCATTTCTACTTGAACCACCTTCGTATTTATACCGTTGTATCTACAAATCAAACAGGTGTACAATTCACCTAATCTGCATCACAGAAATATTTGCTTGTTGTCACTGAACGACTACAACTTTGATAAAAACCAAAACAAGAAACAATTCAAATTACAAGATTAAACTAATAATACAAATATATTAAAATTAGTATGCTAATTAGTGTGACACATAATACATAAATAGGAAGCATCCTCGCTTCCTATTTTGTGTAGTTTAATGATTTTATGCTTTTAAAACCTATTATTGCCTTAATAATCTACTTTTAATCTGTCTAAATTATTTTGATTTTATACATGACTTAAAGTATCAGTTTAGCAAAATGTATGGCTATCTGTGCCCACTTTCGACAAATTTCATCAAAATCAGATAAGTACTTTTGAAGATATAGGTGTAAATAAATGTATGTTTGTGTATATGTGGAAGAGAAACAAATGGGCGAAGAAGGTTGAAACTTATATGGGACCAACAATGGACTAATTATGGCCTACCATCTAAATTTCATTAAAATTGGAAGAGTAGTTTTTAGAATATATGGGTTCGCAAAAATTGAGCAGCAGACGCAGAACCAAAAATGCTCCCTGATGGATGTCAGACACGGATTCCTGTCTTGGAATTTTTGAAATCTGAGAAAATGTTCTCTCTTCAGAACGAGCACATAGCTTCGGTAAGTTCGGGAGCAAAAGGAGGAAAATTAAATAAATTTGGCAATAATGGGTTTATAATATTTCTAACTACTACTCTTATATTTATAACCTTCTTCATCCAAATCGATTAATCAAACTATCATTATCTACCCCTCCTTATCTCATCTCTATTTCTATTTCTTTATGATCATAAGTCTATACAATTAATTTAAAAAGAACTTAATTTCTGTTTTATACCTTCATTTTTCTTACTTTTCCATTTCTCCTTGTTTGACTTTAAAAAAAAAAAAAAAAAAAAAAAAAAAAAAACTCACTTTAGATTGTTATTTACCTTCTATACCTCCCCAGCACTCTATTATAATATTTATTCTTATTTCTTATTTCCTTTTACTAAACCCAGGTGGTTTCCCTCTCGCACCTCACGCTTTGCGCTGGGTGGCAGCTTTTATATAAAAGCAAGAAAAAAAAAGTTTAAATAAAAAACAATACGTTATTATACGTCATAAGTACCTATATTAGTACTTGAAAGGTGAATTTCTATAATTTTTAAGGGGTACTGAGCTTGCAAGTCGAGAAACTAGAAATGGTATGTGTGGTCTTCCTATATCGTCCATCAGTGAAATACTCATTCAGAGAGACGCATGCCTACCAAAGGGTTGAGCTAGGTTTATCTTACAGCCACAAGGCTCATCTTACAGGCCAAGTTAGCAAAATAAGCTGACAAATACACAGTTTATCTCTGCACCAGTCAGTCTAGTTTTACTTTGCTTCAGGCCATCATTAACAGATCTCGCGGCAGTCGAAGAAAATGTGGTACTTGATACGGTACAATAGACTCGTGTTAGATAATGAATAACTGGATACCGGGGGGAGGTTTAATAGATAATATGATTACAAGTGTAGATGCAAGTCATTGAGACGTGTGTCGGGAAGGGTTAGCATGTTTACCACTCAAGTGTCGTGTTTCTAATCCCGTCCCTAATCCCTACGACGTTTGACCCTGCTCGAGTAATGCCCACCGAGGATGTCCCACAACATCTCTAATACCCTCGTGACGGTGACAAACCCTTGCGTAACTCCGCGCCGTCCAACGTTGTACTCATGGCACCACCTTCTCTCCGCCGTGTCGAGACGATTTCTCCAACAGACGAAAACCGAGAAAAAACAGATCGACCTGTTAAACACCTGTAAAGTAATACACATGTTATAGGTTTATGCATGTACTTGGACCTTTATCGCAGGGCGGCATGCCGATCGATATATTTCGTAATCCCCGTCCAGGGGTACGTGGAGAATCCCAAGGGTAAATATGTCGCGTAGCCAAGTCGAACCAAACCGATTAATAAATTAAAAAGAAATTCAGTCCGATATTATAATGGATGGGGGCAGCCGGACAGAACGGAGAAAATAATAACCGCGTATGATTTATAGAGGGAACGACGTGCTCCTCCAGGTAGCCCAGCGCAAACATCTGGCTTTATATTGCTCAAGCCGCAATACTCCTGATCCGGCTCCGACAGTCCCTGGGAGAATAGTAACGATGATATAATAAAACTGTTTAGACTAGAGAAATACAAACGTGCTACAGGTCGGCTTCAAATACCCAAAGCCTAAACACGGAGAATTAAAACGATACGAGGACCCGACAGGACCTGGCAGGACCCGGCATTCCTTCAATATCAACATCCAAACCAGAAACAAACATTAATTAAGACACTTCACACACACCCGGTCTCTATTCGGTAATATATTCTGTATAAATATATATCAATATATTCTATATATTACTAAATTGTTTAAATCTATCCACAGGGATGATGCACTCGTCTTCATTTCAACCTCCTCCAACACTCGTCTTATATATATATATTTTTTTAAATCGTCAATCGATTACAGTGTAAGCACTGATATGCAATAATATTTCCATTAATTTAACTAATAGATCCGAGGAAGAAAGATCACAAAGTAAATCCCGTATTTTAGTAGAAACTCTCACATTACTTGGAATCTAATAAATTAGATCTTCTAAAATTACTTTTAATCTGCTTTAAATGTTACTGACGATATAAAGATACCGAGGTTAAATTAAAACGGAATAATTATGCTCTTGCTCAGGTAGCTAGAGCTTTCCTCACCTCGCTTAGGTTTCTTTTCTAATATAAATGTGATGTTTTTATTAGTGATACTGGTAGTTCAAGTTCGTTTTAATCATCTGAAAAGGTTCAACGTGTAGACTATTATTTAAATTTTAGAATCAAATCCGAAAGAGTTTAAGTCAAGTATTTTCCATATTTTCCTGGCATCGACCACTTTCTACAGCTTCCCGTTCATATTTTTATATTGTTGTCATTCTGTCTCTGCTCTCTTTTCCGAGTGCAATTTCCCCCAACTGTTTCTAACTACAGCTAACTAAAACTAAATCTAACTATATATTTTTCCGAAAGAAACCGTAACCGACATTGCAATAAAGCGACGGCAAGTTTTTTTTGTAGGAATTCCAAATAAAAAACCTTGAAAAGACTAAGTGATAAGAAGACATTACGTTTGTTTGTCGGAGAAAAGTAGAATTTCAATAAGATTCGATTCGAATCGACGGCTTTCCTAACCGGTGTTAACAACTCGAAGGCTACAGACAGTTCGATTTTAACGTAATTATTTGGAGACGAGCTTGCCAACTAGACGGGAACTCTCGCCATGAGATTTATAGTCTGTAAAGTTAAGTTGACTTAGTTCTTCAGCCTGAGTCTTCACTTCGGTAGCATTATACAGATCAGGCTCGGTAACGAATTAAAAAAAAAAAAAAAAGTTATAAACAATGTAGATAACATAAGTTTGACATCGGCTTGTTACACATGAAGAGGGAAACTTTCCGTTGAATGTACTCATGGCATGCATATTACAGATAAGTTAATTAATGTTTAATAAATTCGCGTGGCCACTGTTAGGTGTTGAGGAGAGTTTTCATGAATGAATGGAGTTGTTAGCTTAGGCCGAGGGTATCTATGGTTCGAGGACGGTAAAGGACGAGGGACTTTTTCCCCACGCTTTGACACGCGCTTATATAGCTTACTAATGACCTCACCATACTCGCTTCGGCGACACAATGTACGAATTTATGATGTGTGACGCTGCTGGAATCTCCACCACGGGGCGTAAAAAGGGCCTAAAAGATGGCCTGAGGTTCGAAAAAGTGGTTTATCCTACCCATTCTAGTAGGAAGTACTAGACTTCTACTAATAGGTTAGGGATTAAAAGATTGGGATTATGAGAAATGGAGTAATGGTAAGATTTGTATCTGGAGGTGTGGCTAGGTAAAGTCGGACACATAGAAAGAAGCGCCATTATTGTTCTAAAGAATTTTGGATCGAAGGAATCGGATGTGGTGGGAATTTGAATTCTCGGTGCATTCCCAGTATTAGACCAAGTTGGCTTAATTACTATTATACTAGTAATGCGTCGCATAACTCGCGTATTTAGGATTTATTTAAAAATGCCGGCAATTTTTTTTTTATTGGAATAACAGTTACATATTCTTTTCCTATACTCTTGAAGACCTATGTTTAAGATGACCAAAAACCTTTTTTTCAGTCGTCCTCCATACCTTGAAAATATTAGGTGGTAATTTTTATAAAAACTTGTCACAAAGATGCTGAGATGCACCTGTGTGCCGAATTTTGTTAAAATCGGCCAATTATTACACCAGTTATCGCCAGACAAACAACAAAACACTCTAGGAAACGTTTTAAATCCCAAAACTCTAACAAAGAGGAACTCTCTACGCTCAACCAAACATATCGAAAATGGGGGACGTATAAAAAAAAAAAAAAAAACTTGTGGTAAACAGACGAAACTAGTAATAATTAAAGTGAAAGAAACCTTTTTGGCAATGCTCGATACGCTTTAAGCCTCTCGCAAGCTTGAGAATGAGTTGAGAAGGGGTGGATGTGGATAAACACCAATTATTTATTTTTAATATGTACCATCATTTTCATTACTTTCTTTTTTTTTAACATTTTAGGTGAGAGCCTTCAGTAGATGTAATTGCACCAAGAGCTAAAGTCCCATGTCAACAATTAATTACACTCTATCATTTATAACGCTTGACAATTAAATAAATACAATCATTTAAATAAATAAACTATAAAATTTTAACAATGCGATGCGAGATCATAAATTCGTATATATATGTATATATACATATATATATATATATACGCCAACTTTGCGAGTAGTGTACTTAGCAAAGTTCCTATTCGGGAAGACGTTTCGAAGAATACCGACCACCTTTTCCGTCACACCCTCGATGTACGGTAACTTACTGAAAGAATCTCTAGGAAGGTCTTGCCGAGCTACAGGAGGTTCAGTACTTCTCCTGATAAGGGAGTTTACAAAGCCTGTCGGGTAACCGTTCTTATTGAGCATTCTTTTGGCAAGATCTTNTAATAAAATAAAATAATAAAATAAAATACTACTTTATTTTATTTTCATAGATATTAATATTTGATAGTTTCTTTAGTAGGTTGCTGATTATAATAAACTTGTCCAAGATATAAAGCGTCTTTGATTTTTATCTTTATTTACACTGTCAGACTTGCATTGCTAGATGTGATTGTCATCCAGATGAATTTTTATGTTTTTTTCTCTGAGGAATTTGTACTGGAAAGTCAAAACATTAAATTCAGAGAAAATAAATACGAAGGGATAACGTTTTTTCATCGATATTTTTATTGTTTTTCTGAATGATATTAACCAGTTTCAAATGGTTCGATGCTTCCATCCCCCGAGATAAAATGCAAGTTTAATATAAATTCCACTAAAGTATAATTGAATGAACCAATTAGTAAATTAACTTAATTCATCGAAACTATGAACTGAACCTTTACGCTCGACACAATCTATGAGGTATTTTTTCTTCCATTTTATTGGCTCTCCAAGATATTTAATAGAATGTGCTCTGTCTATTTCATTACAAGTGCAATATACATTTTAATCTGTTGGACAGTTTAAGTTATATATTTTTATTTCCATTGAAAACTGGGGGTGGCCGTCGACTGACTGAAGTGTGAGAAGACTTTATAGAATGTCTGATGCTGAATATTTGGTTTCTGCAGATAGAGTTTGTTAATGAAAGAAAAGTTTGAGATTTTGGAGATCATTTACATTTGTTAAAGAGATTCAGCAAGCGATCACCGTTCCTTAAGGCGTTCTGAAAGTTACTATCAATGGCTCACTACATTTATTTTCTAGTTTTACTTATTTTCTAGTCGACACTATAAAAAATACTACTGCTAGCTCTTTGCGTTTAATGTGGAAGAAAATAAACATAAATAGTATGAAAAATAACTGTTAATAGGAAAATAATAGGTTTGTTCCAACCCCTCTATTTGTACCGTCCTTTTTATCGTCCCGCGGATCGTTCAGGAATCGTTTCGGACAGGTTTTATACGCATGCGCTAACATTGTACTGTAATAAAATCATGTCAGGTTGGAACGGGTTTAGGACTATAATTCGCACGGCTAAAAATATTCAAGGAAACATAACAGTTAGGGAACCTTCTTGTTGATATTTGTTACTATTTACCTAACTGCACATGTCATACAAAACAGTACATGATATTGTCAGAGGATCGTTGGGACCGTACAGTGAACGGTTCGCAAACGATCCCTGCCCGGGTTGGAACAGATTCGTGGACGGTACAAAACAGTCACAAGTCGGCTTGGAACGGCTTATATCCATTGCGCATGCCCGTGAGCCCGTGACGATCCGGTACAATGCTTGGTTGGAACAAACCTAATAATAGTTCAATAACGATATTTTTGGAGTAAGGTGTACTAAGGGGGAAAGAGGTAGTGGCTCTGTCCCACATCGCAACACACGCCCAGTATTAGGTGGTATAAGATCACCAGCACTGAATTGAAGGTGATAAGAAGAGATATTAAACCAGTCGCACTTTTACGTATTTGTATTTATGTAACAAAGCACAGAACGGGACTCACAGTAAGTACATGCACCGAGTGCTAACTAAATTAATCCGTAGGACTTAACAAAAGTATGAATAATGAAAGTTGGAAACAGTGATATTTGATGATATGTCCGTGGGTGAAGAGGAACTAAATTGTTCAGTTGAATTCCCTTCAGTGAAAAGTATAAAACATTTCAAATCGGCTTAATACATAATTATTGAATAAGTACAAACTTTTAGAAAAAATGTGACCCGTGACAAAGATATAAATTGCCTATGAATTATGTGTCTTAAGTTTCTTTTCCTTAGATGATCGATTTAGGCGCTAGATCACTTTGAAATTTTGTCTCATAGCGGCTAAGCCGTGAACAATTCATAATGGTTCCATGTTACGCCCGGACAATGCCAAGCATACTTCCTCGTATGTTTCATAACGCTCGACAGAAAAAGGAGGTTGCTTTCCTGAAACATCAAAGAGAAGGATAAGCATGATACTTATGAATGATATTTAAGGATGAATAGTTGTATGGTAAATAGTTCGAGCAAATAAGTAGTAATGAAAATACCTTGTATTTCAGGATACACCTTGATCTTCAGGATCAATCACCAAGTCGTCATTTATTGGTGTAATATTTTTCTGTGTTGACACAGATTTCTATGCAGGTTTTACACAATTTTAACAGTACAGACCCGCTCTCATACAGCCACAGTATCCGTTACAAAACTTATTAAATTTGCAGGAAATCAGTGCAGTGTGAAGTTTGTCGGGTACAGGTGATTCCAAGGTGGTGATCAGGTTGTTATTAATTATACTCCGCCCCAATAGATCTGTTTTCTACTGTATCCAGCCACAGCTAAACTTGGTAGAATACTCTCAGAGTATGCTGCCTTGCAGCGTCTTCTGTAGGGGGGAGAGTGGCTTTCCCTGGGTTGTTCTCTCAATTGGCAAGGAAGTGCTGAGATATTGCAAGCACCTTTGTGTCAACTGAACATTACTTCAATGATTTATTTTTTTTTACTGACTTCCATGAAGCCCCCCAACGGTTTTATTACTTTTGTCATAATCAGGATCTCAATAAAAACCTACGACAGCAGTTGATGTCATACTTTGTGTGTGTTGTGTACTTCAAAATATTTCGCTGATAATGACGACTATGTGGATGATCCTAATGATCAAGCACCGACGCAAGCTATGGCAGCTGCGCTAAAAAGTATTTACATTACTATGTATTTGTTTATAATATACAACTATTCATTCTTAAACATCATGCTTAACTTTCTCTTATTGATCATTCAGATGAGCAGCCAAGCCATTGTTCTGTCGAGTGATGATTTTCTATTGACAAAAAAATCTTTAGAAACTTCAATCTGCAATTTAATGTAGTTTTCTTTTGCATATGTACAATTTTTTCTAAATGTGCGAATTTTTCAAACTGTAAGTGAACATTTTTTTTTTGTTTTTTTTCTCTCGCACTTATTCGCATTTCTCCCACAACGAATCACTTTGGAATGCGAAAAGTATCACTGTGGAAAAGTTTAAATTAGGATTCAGCACCCCCAATAAACCTAAAAAACGGGAAAGAAAATAGTCTTCCAATTAGAGCGGCACATAGATTTCTCGCTTACTTCGATGATGGTATGATTTTGCAACCCGTTGTTGACTAAATAATGTTAAACTTATATGGGAACAAAAATGGACTAATGATGACCTATCACCCAAATTTCATTAAAATTGGACGCGTAGTTTTAAGATATGTTGGCTCAAAAATATTGGACTATAGACAGACAAACAAGGGACCAAACATGTTCCCTGGAGTCTGGAAAGGATTTTTGTCTTGGAAATTTTAAATTCGGAGACATAATAATGTTGCGTTCTTCAGAACGATTCTTCTTTTTCCTTTGATAAGCTTGAAAGAAAAAAAACTCTGCATGTAGAAGAGAAACTAATGGCTGTAGAAGGTTTAAATTAATATGGGACCAACATTGGACTAATTAATTTATTGTTCAAAACAGATTGGATATTTCCATCGTTTATTGCAGAAATTAGAAGGATCCTATCTGAAGCTGCTAAATCAATCCTAGGGATCAAAGCTGTTGCCTGCATCATCACCAGTCATCACTTTGCAAGTCAAAACAGTTGTCATGCATCCTCCTGACAATCATTCTTGTGCCATTTCACAACTCTTCTTTGTCATTCAAGTTTTTTAGACGTATGACAAGTGCATCGACTTTTAAGATGAGACCATGTGGAAGCAAGCTCGCAACATAACTTAACTATTAGGGAATTCTGCAGGACATAGCAGTTGTTCAACAGCTTCATTTCATATTAAGATGTTTAAACAAAACATGTTTTTGAAAGGATCCAGGATTTCTTCACTAATCTTATTACAATCATAGAGGCCAGTTTCTGAATGGTGCATAAAACATCATTATTATATGCAATCACATGATAGTTACGTAAATTGTGGGAAAGAGAGAACTCAGAAGAAAAGGAAAAAGTTCAGGTCCCCAACCTAATGGGGGGATATTTAATAGATGTGATATCTATATTGTGGCCAAGTTTGCTTAATGCCTCATTCAGAAACTGACCTAACACTTGGTCAGTTTATAAAAAAAATTGGTCAGCAATAAAAAAAAAAGATTAGTCTTACACATGAAAGTAGGAGTGAAGGAGGTTATATACTGAAAAAAAGCAGAGATTGGCCATAAATTAGATATAACTACATTGATAGGCTGACTATTTAGAGAGGGTCTGGAATTTGGCCCTTTTTTCACGGTTAGACTTTTTTTAGTGGATTTGATTTTCATCGACAAACTCTTCTTTGTTAGTTTTTTTAACCAGATGTATATGCCAGGAGTTAACTCTACAATATCAAACAAATCTAATTAGAATTTTATTCTTGTGGAGAATTTTTTTTTTTAAAAAGTGTTCTCTCTTTGTTGCTTTTATATAATTAAATAACAGTTCTACTTTGTATTGGTGTAGCTGTAACTCGTCTCATGCGAAATGCAAAAAGAGAAATGAACGGATTAAAAAGGTTTTCAAAAATGTCAGTAGGGCGAGAACATGGGGGCTGAACTGCTCACGAAAACCTGCTCCACAGAAATCTAAATAAATACTAAATATCAAATATACGTAAATATAACCAGAATAATTATTCTTAGGGTCAGACTAGAGTAATATAATTAACGAGAATAAATGGGTTGCGTTGCTTTTCCCCGGGTAAAAGAAAAAGGTTTTACTTTATCTATATTTTATAAGGATAAAAAAGCGGACTTGTATTCAAGTTTACGTAGAGCGGACCGAGCGTTTACGGAGGCCGATGTCTTGAGCGCCAGACAGATAAATGATGCCGCATTATGATGGATTAACAGGCTTTTGATTATATCGGGAGCGGTGAATAGAACGACTCCAAATAGATTTAGCGGCCGCCCCACAAAACCCTTCTATTCACTAGCAATCAAACGATATAGCTAACAAGGTTTTTTTGGTGCATCCCAGACGTCGGGACGAAGCATTGATCCCAGCAACCGCCCCCGCACCACCGCCTCCCGATCTACATCTATCTGTTAGTACGGATAATTCTAAACATTGTGTATTCTTAATACTTAACTTGCCACGATACACTTAACTCGCCTTATATTTAACCACCTTCCCTTTATTCTCGTAAAAATACACTTTAATATACGTCCGATAGCAAGACATAATGTCGTCAAAATCGGATAAATAAATAATATGGTCACCCCGCAACACCACCCGTTCCCGGTAGGAACGAAGTTCTTTACATTTTTCATGAAGTATAATTTATAAAATCACACTGCTAAATAAATATATATTGCTAACTACTTATAGATGGTGGTGTTAGAAAAGAGTCAAAATTAAAAGTAACTAACTGTTAGTACCTAGCGTCGTTAGTGCAAGATTAAAAGAAAAGCATTATTTGTATAATTAAAGCATGCGTCTTACAATAAATATGTATTGAATATTGAGGAAAAAGTTAATCATGATGAGTTTATAGTTAAAGAGTATGTTTGTAGTTGGTCAGCTTGATATTTAACATGCTTGTTTTAATTTTACATTAGACGATGTGTAAAAGAAGTTTCATTAAAATCGTTACGTTAGAACGAAAGATATCGGTAAAAACGTTGTTTTCTTTATTTTAAACGTCCACGTTTAAGACGTTTTTAGGTCCAATTTAACAAATTAAGCGATCTTTATCACTTCATAACAGTGTCGGTGTTCGTTAAGCTAAAAAAAAAAAATATTTAAAAAGTTGTTTGTCTCATTAAATAGATGAACTTTGAATTTTTTCTTGGATTACCTAAGTACGCAGTATTATAATAATATACCTCATATGTACATCTAAATAAGCGTCAGCACAGATCAATTTTACTTTAACAAAAACCGTATAATTACGGTTTTTGCTGTGTGTTTTTAATTACAGTGTTTTCTATAATATTTACAAAACGAAGTGACATTTTGACATTAAAAAAAAAAAAAAAGTCAAGGAACAGGCTTCCTTATATATTGTCGATACAAATTTTTCCCGTCCAAAAATTTTTTGAAGCTTACTTTTACGTGAGCGTTGTACGTGAACGCTTGGGTGGATAACGTTGTCCAACGAACTCAGCCTGGGCATTGGTAAAATGAACATGTGTACCAAATTTTTGTGTGTCAAACTAACTCTGTAATCTTTTACTCAAGTTATCGTCATCAGAAGATTTCATGACAGTGATTTTGAGTGGCGGTTATTTTTGAAGGTGATTTTGGGCGGTTTTTTTTTTTTTCGAATTCACTCTCGGGCTTCAGAACGTGCTGTAAGGAACTTCGTTCTAATAAATACGTGGGTTGACGATGTTTGATAGAATAAATTTGGTTTCCAGTCTAACTATCTTAAGTACAGAGTACTAGCTCCGGCATCTCAGCTCTTTATTTTAACCAATTACATCTCAATTTTTCTTTTTTCGACTTCACGGTGTTGCAGTCCCCACAAGTTCCTTCCGCAAACCAAGCAATCATCTGTTTTCAACATCAGCCTTTACAGAAAACTAGAACTCTTATGAAAACTCAATCTCCAAATTTCCATAGTAAATGAAACTCGTGGGAGACTGAAATATTTTATAGATAATGGTTTAGAACTCTTGAGGAGGTGATTAGAGAAGTGATAAAGTTACACGAAAGTTAGTTAAAAGTTAGTTTTCTATTAAGTAGTAACAGTAAAATGGTAGTTAACAGTAAAATGGGTTAAAATTAAAATGACACGATCGTAACCGTTTTTTCAGATAACATTGCGATCTCTCTTGTCTATCTTGATAAGGAGTTCTATATGATGGGTCCTCGAAATATGAGTCTACTTCATGTCAGAGATCGACTTAAGAAACTGGGTCTTATGTCAATCTCTGAGCGTTGAAAGTTTAATTTAAGTGGAAAGAATATTTTATTATTCAAATGAAAATATTTGTTTCTTTGAAACGATTCGTATAGTTGATTAGATCGGTCATCCATTGTTCCGGTACTTATCCACTTATGCAATAACTAATAGAACAGCTTTCTACGGCACAATGTGCTATATTAATAGTTAAATATAGTTAATCGAGCGTCAAATGATACTTTTTAAAGTCTGTTTCATGATTAGACACCTAAATTCTGTTAGAATGTGATTTAGTTTTAATGTTTAGCATTTAGAGTTTAGGCATGAGACTGTATTGGATGTGTTATGGTAAATATTCATAACAAACATCAGGTATTTGTCCAGGAGAGAGGGTTCCACAAACAAACATTTTTGAGCTAAATGCATTTGACAGCAAAATTTTCCAAATTGATTAGTAAAATAAAACATCCGAAAACTGGGTCGTCCAATTAACCAGCTCTGACTTAGCGGTAATTAGTTCCAAACCGAGAAGTATGCTTTATGAAATGAAATTTGAGTGAGGTCAAAAAGAAGAGGTGTCGATTGAGGAATTGAAAACGGCTACATATTATGCAGCTCATTTGCGTTTATTGCTCTCTCCTGTATAATGAATATAAACAGGTCTAAAACATATTTGGTTCGCCAGAGTATAGCCAGTCTCGGCCTGCCCCTCTGCAACTTATTATCCTATTATTTCCACAACTTCACCTCCAAGTGGAAAACCACGCATCTCACTGTCTCCTGACTTTCACTTCTTAAACGGAAACTGCTAAAAGTGAATCAATAAATGTAATTATAGATGAATAGTACTTTTTAAAATGTCTCGAAGATCATGACAATGCACTTGCGATTTAAATACCAAATCCGATTCGAAGCGAGAGGCTAGACCTCAGGTAATGGGTATTTTTGTCTCTTCAAGTCAATTAAATAGAGATTAAGATACAATCTTCTTCGTTGTTTCATTAGTAAATTAATTATTACATTAGTACCTAGATTGTAACAAACTTATTTCACCATGAAACATTACAATAATTTAAGATAAATTATTAATTGGTGTAAATTTTGTGATGCACCTCCGAAGGAACAGCTCTAGAAAAGTTATAATGCAGATCCTAATATGCGAATTCTAATTAATATAATTTCCGGTAGATCAATTTGCACTTCTGTAAGCTACTTTAGGTGAATAAAGAAGAACTGTTAAAACTTTAAAATTTATTCTTCCGACAAGAAAATAGCTCTGCTGTAGCTTAGTAAAAATATTTATTTTCGAACT
This sequence comes from Gerris buenoi, assembly GCA_001010745.2. Classification (NCBI taxonomy): domain Eukaryota; kingdom Metazoa; phylum Arthropoda; class Insecta; order Hemiptera; family Gerridae; genus Gerris; species Gerris buenoi. The sequence goes on from KZ651047.1 coordinate 116,051, forward strand.
CATTTACTTTCCGCTTTAAGTTTTTTGTTATCGCAAGTTGTCGTTACGGTTATTAGCATTACTCTTTTTTCTTACACTTAATTATAAAATAACATTTTATATAATTATATTTTATTTTATTATGAAGAAGAAAATAGAAGAAATCGGGTGGTGGGTAGGGAGGGGAGGGGTGAAAGTTAGAAGGGATCAGGCTGTGGACCAAGTTTAGGCAGTTTTCTTGTTCCAACCAACCCACCTCCTCCCCAGTCAAGTTAACAAGGGGGAGGGGAGGGTTAGTATACCAAGGGGGGAGGGGAGTCAGCTGATATCGGAACCTCCCTCACCTGTTGAATGTGGCGCCACCCCCCTCTCCCCTTACTGAAACCACTAACACACTGGCGTATTTCTGTTAAACCCTTATACAGCCTTACACTCGCACACTGCGGTACACCGACTTGTTTGACACTATATAAAATAACGTTATAGGGTGGATAGAGAAAGAGGGTTGATCTGGTGGGAGCCGGCAGAGCACTTCTCAGACTGGGTCAAACTCAGACATTGATCTCTCCACACTGACACAGTTATATGCACTTCTATTCTTCTTCATCTTCATCTCGGCCTCCAACAACACCCGACTCCACACACTCCGCACACCAAACTAAACTAAATATACTTCACTTCCCTTCACCTCATTATTCTAACCTCTTCTACACTTCTACTCATAATTCTAACCTCTTCTATAAACTTCACCTCTATAGATTCCCTCCTCTCCTACCCTCTTCATCTCATTATTCTAACCTCTTAGCCTCTTCAACTCATTATTCTGATCTTTTCTATCCACTACACCTTATTATTCGAACCTCTCCTACCCACTTTAACTGATTATTCTAACCTCTTTTATAATTTTCACCTCATTATTCTAACCTCTCCTATTCACTGCTATACGTTATTATTCTAACATATGTAAATACTTAAACTCATTACTTATTTCATATCGATAACGTGATTCTACTTTTACTGCTAAAAATATAATAGCATATGCTTATACGAGATCTCCGGACATCTCTTTGTAAGTATCATGCATGAATTGGAAAAGTAGCGCTGATCGAGCATTGCTTGTAAATCCCTTTACTGCATCCTATCGTAAAGCGGCTTGGTTCAATTGCCGCAGAAAAAACAGTCAAAATAAACTTGGGCATGTACAGCCAAAAATTGCAAGGCGCAACTGAGTGGTTATGAAGGGTCTCAGAACACAACGGATTACGCTGTTCACTTTGCTAAATATCTTTAGGGTATTTTATCTCTTAAGCTCTACACTTAATTTACACTTTCTCTTATAGTTAGGGTAATAAAAAAAATATAGGGGTAAATGTAAATGTGGACGGAAGTGGTGTTTAAATTTACTCGTCGAAGGGTATTTGACGGTGTATTGTGAAGATACGCGATTGTTTTATGAGAGCAATGTAGGTAAGTGTAAACCTAAAAAATAAAGCAAAACAAGGTGTCGGACAAGTGTCGAGCTTTTACAAGAGTTTCTTTCCGGTGAATTAAAGACTACTGGTCAATAATAAATCAGCTGGTTAATTAGGCATTGAGTTTACCTTCGGAATGTTAATAACGGGGATTATAAGAACAAGACGAGGACCGGGTGTTGTGAGACGGGCTCATGTCAGAGCCCACATTAATCTCGCAGTAAAAACACTTGTGGTTTTGACCCGGTGCCGCCTTGTCGCAAGCCGAGATGAGTGATGGACCGTGTCGAGTCTTATTAGACCGGTCGCCCTTCGGAAGAGCCCTTGGCTCGACGTGTCATGTCGAGGGCCTCGTTACGGCCGCATTATGTTAATCGTTTCACTCTCTATACAAGCATCATCGATTATTCAAGATCCATTAATCCTGGTTAGAGGTGCTATTAGAACATTCTTACCTTCACGTCCCCCATGATTTGCTCCGTCACTTCATCGTCTTCTACAATACCATGCTTACCTCTACCTCCTTCTCCTTATGATAGCCGTCTCACATGTTTCCTCACACATATTATCAAACCGACTCGTAATACAATGGTAGGGGCTCTGGGGGGGTCTTCAGCCCCTACAGACTGTGCACCACTGACTGGTACAATACTCGAATCGAGTTGTATTACCGATTACGCGAAATCTCAAGTTACAATTAAACTTAAGTAGAGTAATAGACGCGAGCAATATGACCACCGTGATAATAAAAGATAAACATTAGGTAAGATAAAGTTGTTTTTATCAGTCCAATATAGCTTCACAATGAAAATAACCTTAGTGAGAGAAAATAACTTCATTGCAAAACCCAAATAAGTTTCGTTTTGTTTAATTGTTCGTCACAAGCTAAATTCCCATGCATTTATCACTTTAAAAGTGACACTTTTACAATTATCTGTATTTTATTTATCTCAATAATTTATTTTTAAAAGCCATCCCGTCTACCAATAGCAAATAGTGTTAGTGTAAGGAACAAATTTGTTTGGTGTGACATGGCCGCTCTCCGCCAGTTTGTATTTGTCAAATGCTCCTTGCCAAGCCGCCACCCCGCAGACAATCTTAGCAGACGAACTCATATTCTCTTAAAGGCACCAAAAGATTAAATTTTATACAAAATCCAGCTTGATGTTAGTCACGCACTTTTTTGCCTGCTATCTCCTGGACTATAAGAAATATAACTACAATACAGCATGATAACTACAATACAATGTAATAACAAAATTAACCCACAACGTACCTACTAATAAGGTATATTCATATATATATAGCCCAGCCCAATTAGATCAATCAAACTAGAGAGATAAATCCAGGAGTTTTGAAAATTGGCACAGTGGTTCCTTGGAACCTTAGTTTCAAGAAAAGTAAAAAGTCCTTGTGGAAGAAGGGATTTAAGGGAGGAGGAGGGGGGGGGGGGCTTTAAATGGTTTTTTTTTGTTGGTTTTTTTGTTTTTTACTCATAGTTCATGAGAAAAAATACATTTCATGTATTTTTTACGCATGACGAATAATTTCTGAGGTTATGAAGGTTTATGAACTTTTTCTTATAAAATAATTCCAAAATGGCGGCAGATATTAAGTTGAAATGTGGAGGGCTTATTTATCTTTAGTATATAAAAGGAGAAATTTGCCACAATGGATCTCACCCAAACCTAATCTATAAACAGTGCCATCAATATGCATCCGTGTTGGGGACGGTGAGAGAAGAAAAATAACACCAAGATCGAGGGGTTGTTAAGGTAAACATTCGTCACTTTAAGTTTTTTTCTAGTCCTAGTTAATACAAATATCTCAACAACTTTTATTTTAATTAAATTTGATCATCAGTTGAAGTCTAAGATCCCAGTCGTCTTAAAAACCCAGACATCTTTATCCCTTTATAAAACGTGGGGGAAAAAAACATTTAACATTTTTAAGTAATAAAAAGAAGAGGAGATTGCTGAGGATGTTCCGCCGAGAGGACTCAGCGTCTCAGTACTCTGCCAGTGGGGTAATAGTTGTGTTTTTATTTCTTATGACGGAGGAAAAATAAGAATTGGCACGGGATGCCCGAGCTTAATTCTGGATTTAAGCACGAGATAGCAGCCAAACCCGGTCCATTATTCTGCTTGTAACCCCCAGGGAGGTTTTCGAGTCCTGCACCGGCTCCGAGCAAAAATCTACTAAACTCGATAAATAGGTCGTGCAACTGGACTATGAGATGCAGCCTCACTATACCGGACTATGAGATACAGCCTCACTAAACTGGACTATGAGATACAGCCTCACTAAACTGGACTATGAGATACAGCCTCACTAAACTGGACTATGAGATACAGCCTCACTATACTTGATAATTTCATATTTACTAGTGTTATTTATAAGGCTCATATTGCATTCAAGCCTAACTTGGAGATAAACTTGCACTCCACAATAATCTGGAGGAAACATCAATGTACCAATAGTACTAAGCTTGCCCTCTCAACCCACAAATAATAACCCAGCATTCTATACATAGCTAGTAGTTTATTTTATGTTGCATCTCTTTGTCTAGTATTCGTTAATTATTTACTTCAAAACTCATTTGCAAATAAAAATTATTTTAACAAAGTTCTAAATCAATTTTTGTGTTAATGCTATGAAAAAGTATTTTAAACATCTTAACATTTTGTAATCATTTAATAATTATAATAAATCCTAATTATAAAAAAAAAGTATTTCTTTTTTAATTTTTAGATAGATTTTTAAGGTCCCTTGAGTCCAAATAGCGGTTTGAATATTTTTTGTTTATGCGTTATCCACGTTCCGTAAAGACCATATTTTTAGGTTTTTAAAACAAGTCGTCGATCGACGATCGGTTGAAAATGATTTAATCTCTCCACTACTGTAGGCACAGAGACCTTGGTTAATATTACTCGTTGGTACTTATAGAATATCGTGATATTGACGTGGTGTTGGGTTTTTCAGGAGGCGGGTGCCCGAACTGCCTGCTGGAGGGCGAGGAGGCGGTCGAGAGGCGAAGGGAAGAGCTGCGGCTCGAGGCTATCAAGCGACAGATCCTGTCCAAGCTGGGGCTGGCCGTCCGACCTAACGTCAGCTCCACCGCCCTCCCCAAGGAACTAGTCTTAGAGACAGTCAACAGAGCCGACGAGGGGACCTTCAGGGCCCAGGCAAGGGTCGCCCCCACTCAGGAAGGCCTCGACGAAACCTCGGAGATCATCGCCTTCGCAGAACCAGGTAACCTTCCACAACAAATATTTGTTTAATTACCGCTTAGCTCTTAAAATATCTATCCCACTTGAAACTATGAATTCTATAACTAAATTCCCATGACTACCAAAAAGTTTAGCAATCTAAATATATAATAAAAAAGCCTTCACCACGCGCTCCACGGGGCTCATGCTAGGTAATTGTGGCTGTAATTCCTATTATAATGGGTACATCTTTAAAAAAAAAAAAAAAAAATGGGATGTTTAGTTCATTGCAGTTTGGGACAAGGAATATCCCACTTCTGTTTTTATAAGGGGAGTAACAGTCTAAATATGTGGCGGGAAGGCCAAAAAACCTCCCTCAGGTAAAAGGTTGAATTTATTTTAAACGGAAATTCGTCATGTGGGGAGTTAAATGAAAGAGACCGACTCCCAGAGTATTAATATAATATATCGTTTTTAGGGTTTTGTAGATACTTCTCAAAACCCTTATGCCGAGGGTGATGTGTCCGTCCGTCCGTCGCTCTTAGGTTCATAGGGCCCGAACCGTTCAAGCGAAAGTGCTGAAATTTGGAACCCTGGTGCAACTTTTTGACCCAACCAGAGGAAAAATATACCGAAGTCCATAATTAGATTTGCGCATGCGCAATTCAAAAAAATGTGGTAAACTCAAAAATTTACATTTTTTTTAATTTTTGAGTGGTGTATCAAATGAAAGCTGCTGAAGAGTAGAACACAAATATATATATGCTTTTTTAAATTTTTCATTCCTTATAGGGGAAAAAAATCAAAATATACCCAAAAAAATTCCCCCCCCCCCCAACCACTATAGATCGGCTGGTGCTAAAATTTCGAAATAATTCATGCTAATACCTTATGTAAGGGCGATGATATTTCCGGGAGTTCATTCAAAGGTTTTAAAAATTGTCAATTTTGTGCGCAAAAATTTGGGGTGTGACCAAAATTTTATTTTTCAAAAATTTTGAGTTGGGTATCAAATGAAAGCTGCTGAAGAGTAGGACACAAATATATATTTGCTTTTTTAAAGTTTGCATTCCTTATTGGTTTATTACTGATAAAAAACATTGTGACCCCCCGGGGAATCGAACCCGGACTCTTGAGATCGAAGACCAGAAATCATAATTACATAATGGGTATGCTTACTCATCTACAAAACCCTAAAAAGTACTTGGGGCAAGTACTTCCCTGTGATTTTTATAACTAGTCACTAGTCATCTTTGCGCCATCTATCCTCCAAAATTAAGGTTTTTTGTCCTCCTCTGTAATTTTCTTTGTCCTCCTCTATAATTATTATTTTCCTTCCGATTCAAAAACATGTTTTAGCGTTAACATGTTTAGCGTTAATATGTGAAGAAACTGTAAACAACTACAATATCCTGCAGAATTCCTTCCTTAATAGTTTAGTTGTAAGGTTTGCCTTCACCGCATGCTCTCATTTTAAGTCGAAGCAGTTTTCATTCTTTTAAGAAATTTAAATATTAAAGGAAAGTTGTAAAACGGCACAAGATTGATTGTCCGGAGTAGGCATGAAAACTGGTTGGACTTTCGCGAAAACTTTAAAAATAATGAAACCAACGTTTTTACCGATGCCTTACGTTCTAACGTAACGATCTAAAGTACAATTGAAACAGGCAAGTAAAATTTCAATTTGATGCCAACAGACGTTTTTGTGTTGTTAAGTGATTTACTTTATAATTTTTTAAAATAGTACGCCGGGTACATAGAAAACAGTTCTATTTCCATCTAACTACAAACACTGTCTTTAACTATAACTCATCATTATTATATTTTTTCTCAATATTCAAAACATATTTATTGTAAAACGCTTGCTTCAATGATACAAATAATGCTTTTCTTTTAATTTTGCCTTAATTCCGCTAGGTACAAACAGTTCGTAACTTTTAATTGTGTCACTTTTCATTTTTCATGAAAAATGAAAGGAACTTCTTCCTACCGGATATCCCGCGATACCACACGTATTTATTTGCTTATCGAACTAATAAGAAGCAATGTGATTATTTAGATTAGAACAATCATTTTTCGTCTCCGATTCCAAAAATTCCAAGACTGAAATCCGTTTTATACATCAGGAATAATTTTTTATTCCGTGTCTTTCTATCGGTCTTTCGCTCAATTTTTGCGAACCAACACATCTTAAAAATCCCTCGCCTGATTTTAATGAAATTTGGATGGTAGGCCATAATTAGTCCATTGTTGGTTCCATATAGGTTTTAACCTCGTACGCCCTTCTGTTTCTCTTCCACATTCTTTATTAATACCTGTATTATTTAAATGTACTCATCAATTTGTAACGAAACTACATTCAACAAATCATTTGAATTCATTATAAATTAGACGAGTATTATTAAAAATGTAGGTGATAGATAATAAAAAAAAAAAAAAATTTGACCACATAAATAATGTAGGAAATGCTGTCCAGACACCAAGCCAAAAATGTTCCCTGATGTGTGAAACGGATTTCTGTCTTGAAATTTTTTAAAATTAGAGACATAAAAAAAATTTCCGTTCTTCAGAACGAACACATAGCTTCCTTTACTTTCTGTAAGCTCGGAAGCAAACATTTAAAATAATCGTAAAGGGTTATCTGGAAAGTTTGAGCCTTTTAGATAAACAAATGATTCAGCGAATAATAGGGATTTATTTTATTTATGCGGGCAGGTGAAGATGTCACTCCTACGTAGTAAGAGCGTCTAAGTGGTAGTTGTCTAAGTGCTTAGACAACTAAACTTAGGGATTTGTATTGATGATTTAAATGAACTTAGGGATTTGTTCTGTTCACCACGCTTGGTGTATTTCTGCTCGCCTTCCTCTTTAATAATCTAAATAATGATTTCTATTGTGGAATCTCTATACAGGGATGACATTATATTTCAATTTATCTTAAAAATGAGGAAGAGACCATAGACAAACTGACATTTATTTACTCTTCCAGTGTGCACGTAATAGCTGACAGCTGGGCTACTGTAACAATTAATAGAAACCGTCAAAGTTTCCACTAGATGGGTCAAATTTTGCTTCGGAGGCAACGAAAGCATGTGGTTTCTTATGTCGGCAGTTCATTTACCTAAAAAAAAATCTATTACTAAGACGAGTCTGGAATCACGAACTTTGTTACAGGCAATTTAGTTTTGAACTAGTCAATTAACTTTACCACGCCTAAAGAAGCTTCACTTAAAAAAATCCTGGACAATAATCAGTATCAGACATCATGAAACATTTTTAGTCTCATGTCTATGACCGGTCAGTCTGTCCGTCAATAGGCCGTAAAACCTAAACTTGTCCGATTTTAATGAAATTTAGATGGTAGGTCATTAGTCTATTGTTGGTCCTACATTAATTGAATCCGTCTATGCTATGACCAATCGTTTCTCTTCCACATAGGCAAAAAGATTTTTAATTTAATTACCACCTATATCTTTAAAACTACTTGCTGGTATTTAAGAAAATTTGATGATTCGAAAGAAGCCCTAAAATAGTCCTTAATTTTAACCGTCTGCTCATATTAAGCACTGATAAATCGATATTCTTATTCATGTAAATAAACAAAAACAATTGGAACATAATATTATTTAAAATAAATGGAGGGGGGGAATAGTCTTCCAATTGGTGCGGCACATAGCTTCCTCATACCTGGTTACGTATGTTATTGAAGTGTATGTTATTGTTATTACAAACTAGCATTTTATAATTTATTTAACTGTTCCTCCTTCTTTTAAAAGATCAGACAAAGTGGTTCTGTTTTATTACATGAATAAAAGTATCAATTTAGCAATATTTATTGTGCTCGCAGGTGGTTGTAATTTATCTGCAGGACTCAGCGGGCTATTTTCGACACACCATCCAAATTTCTTTTGGTTCTTTGGATCGGTAACATAAATTCCGTTACCTTCAGTAAGCTAGGAAGCAATTAATAAATTAGACAATATTAGATCAGTTGAGCTAAACAAAAGTAATGTAGGCGATAGGACGTGAGGAAACAGTGTGCTTCACTAATTATCAGGCTATTTGTTGTCGCAAAGCATAAACTTTTATTAATATTATAAAATCCGGACTGCATGAATTCAAAAGCCAAGTATGACTAGTGCTATAATATAAAATAAAATAATTTATAAGTTGACACAGTTAAAGTTTTCAAATATAAAATAGCGACACGTTTCACAAAACAGATACTTTTATTAATAATAAAATCCGGACTGCATGAATTAAAAAGCCAAGCATAACTAGTGCTGAAATATAAAATAATTTATAAGTTGACACATTTAAAGTTTTCAAATATAAAATAGCGACAAAGTTCATAGTTGCTGAGCCACATGTGGCATTTAATTTTTGCATTACTTTTGCTACACGTGGCAAAAGTAATACAGGTGATAGAATGCGAGGTAGCTGCGTGCTTCAATAATTAGTAGACTATATTTTTTTCGCAAAGCAGATATTTTTATTAATAATAAAATCCGGACTGCAAGAATTAAAAAGCCAAGTATAACTAGTGCTTTAATACAAAATAATTTATAAGTTGACACATTTAAAGTTTTCAAATATATAAAATAGCGACAAAGTTCAAAGGTTTTAGCCACATGTGGCTTCTTGCTCTTTCTCTAAAGTTATAATGAATCTCATATATTTTCAAGATTAAATTATAAACAGAATTAAAAAACAACACTGCTACACGACTATAATTAGTTTATTTAATTACCCCTTCCCCTTTCACTAGCTGGAGCATAATTAGGTAATTCTAGAGAGAAGTGCAGCGTCAAGGTGGTATTATAAAGTTTTAATATGAAACTGTTTATTATATTGCTGTGATTTGTCTAAGGGAAGAGATACAGTGCTGGGACACTATTAGTATGCAATTCATGCGGCACGGGGGCACACTTTAAACTAACTCTCTCTATACTGGACTAGAAGAAATTATTGTATTTTGAGATTAATTAATACAATTTTCTATTGTTTGAGATTATATCCCGAGCAAACCTAACTGGGTTACTTTTTTTTAATTATAATGTTTAATATAAATGTATTCATACACTGTCCGTTATCACTGCTCAATTCGAAATCAATTCAAACTTGAATATCCTAATTAAAACTAGTAATGATACTACTCATTATCAGTTTTTACTAGTCAAAAATTAGATTTGATTGAAACAGAGCAGTTAAAATTAATGTATTCTGTGTCTGTTCCATGTTGCAATATTTAGTTGTTTTGTTTTATTAATTTTTAATTATGCATGAAGAGGATCATGAAAAGAACGTTTCTTGATACAAATCCTTTAATGAGTTTGAAATTACTCAAAACATACTGGAGAGTTTTAATAGTCCAGGAGACAGCGTGGAAAAAAGTATATGACTAACATCAAGCTAGAATTTGGTGTTTAAGTTTATCTTTTGGTGCCTATTAAGAATATGGGATCGGCTAAGTTCGTCTGCGGGACATAGATTGGCAATAGGCATTTGAAAAAATCAAACCGATGAAGAGCGGCCATATTCCACCAATTTTTGCTGATTAATGGGCTTTTTATGATCTTGAGCACAAATGTAGTTAGTTGACTAAAAATACATTTAATGTCAGTTTGTCACTTGATAGGTTAGTCATTCAAATATTACTTCAAATCAAAGTGGTCACCTATCAAGTGACAAACTACCATCAACTTGAATTATTGTCTACTAACTAATTTTGTACCCAGGATCATGAAAATCATATTGTCCACCAAAATGGACAAAAAAAATGATTGAGATTAAATTTTTTAATGAGACGCATGGCTGCTCTCCACCAGTTTTTTTTTCAAATGCTTATTGCCAAGCTATATTCCACAGACGACCACTTATTCTTAAATGACACCAAAAGAATAACAACTTATTCTCCAAATTCTATGCTTGATGTTTATCACACACTTTTTTGCACGCTGTCTTCTGGATTATAAATAAGACGTAGATGAAAGGGAAGAGGTCAAATCTGTCGTTCAAAAAACCCTTAAAGGTCAATAATTGTCTGTAATAGTCAAGACACGTTTTTATCCGTTCGATGTTAGGAAAACTGGTATTCTCTAAGAATCGTTGGCGATGGCCGAAACTGATTTCTTTATTCCACAGATCTCCAAAACATCAATTTCGATCGTCTATATTAAAATGAGTATTAATTTTTGTCGTCTACTTCAACTATCTACTTGTTTCGAATGTTTGTTATTATTATATGGTTTTCATTCTTGTTATCCGTAAAGTCAGAACAGGGACCCTTTTATCTTTTAACTTCTCCGTTTTAGTCAAATCTAGTTTGGACTGGTAAGAACCGATATTAATAAGTGATTCTACTCGCGGTTGTAACTTCTAGATGTTACATTTCGAAATAATATGATTTTTTTATTTTTCATTTTCATCGTTCAAGATCGTTAATATCGTAAGGCCACTATAACGTCTCTATTCCACGACCCTTTCTTGATAATGAATCAAACCTACTCAAATCTCGGCACGCACTAGGATGCAACGACACAACAGTTCAAAAACAATTTGTGTTGAAGATTGGTTAGTTACGACTTGGTGCTGTAACAAAGTCGTAACTAAGCAAACTTCTCAATTCTCTTATCCCGTAAAACCTTGTTAAGGTATGGACAGGGGTAGTGAGGGCATCGCTACTTGAGGACCAGTTACAGTCTAGGTCTAGTTACAGTACAAGGGACTTATTTACAGAGTATATTATCCTTTAGTTTTATTTGTGGTTGTTAGGCTGCGTCGAGGGTGGAATTGGGAGTGAAGTACATCTCCTAGTAACAAAGTCCAGGACTTAGTGCTCACTCGACTAGTGATCGACCTTACTTGTACGGTTCCAGTTCTTGCTTGAATACAAATAAGACTTCGACTTACTCATTCCACTTTGCACTCTAACTGACCACTCCTAACTGTACGAGGGCTCGTTTCCACAATTACTACGGTCCAGATAATAGTGCCTACCACAATTAGACGCGTAAAACCTACACCTAACCAAAGCAGACAATAAACTATTACAGTACAGATTTTACACGTGATAATAAACACGTTTGATCACGTTTTGATAAACGTGATTCGTTTCGTGATAAAGTTGTATCGACTCATGTCGTGAAAAAAGTTGGCTTATCAAATTATAAACATGATAAGTTTGCTGACTAACCGAAATAACAAATAAATCTTACCCTTATCTTAACTTCATCTAGACGATTCAAGCATTTACTACTGATCCTTTTCAGGATGCTTCCAGAGGAAAATATAAAACTTAGATACGGGGATTTGGACAACGGTATATGCAGTTCAGCATTCTATCAATTAAAATACACCTGAGAATAATTTTTCTATGTCCAAAGTGATAGATTAGTCCCAATTTATGTCGTAAATTTTGTCCACAAATCTTGGGGCCGAAAATAACAGCACTACAACTAAAAGAGAAACTACTCTAGAATCTCGTCCGTAAATATAAATCAAATATCGAATTGCAATTAAAAAAGAGAGTAAAAAAGCATTAGAGATATTAAATGGGGAAGGGAGGGTTATAATTCAATGGTGAGGGGGTTTATTTTTATTATTATTATTTTTTTTTTATAATGACTCGTTGTAAGGCCGAATTGAAGTGTGAAGTATTGATAAATAATATTAAATACATATTATCAATATTAATTATTATTAATTATTACTCGATATATAT
>KZ651047.1:128450-148954 GCA_001010745.2 Gerris buenoi
TATATATATATATATATATATATATATATATATATATATACATATATATATATATATATATATACATAGCACGTGGGCATGTATTATGAATTTATGAGTATTGAGAGTGTGTAACACACTTCTCTTTAAACAGGTCACCCATTTATATGCGTTTTTAGGTCGCATTCCTTTTTATCGTATATTTATCACTCGCTTTTGGGAACTATTGAACCTGGAATCAGGAATCTTGCCAAAAAGCTTTCTTTGATAATGAAGACCTCCGCTAAAAAGGGATTTTTAGATCGGCCTTTTAATTTTAGTATGGTGGACATTTTAGAAACAACTCACTTCCTGTGATACGAGCATGGTCTATATATGTATTTAAACAAATTATAATAAACGGACTTGTTAAATAAAAATAAATCGACGTGGAAAACAATTGATTTTAAAAGTGACAAATTATTTAAAAGGGAATCAAATAAATAATAGTATAAGAAACGTTTTTTTGATGGATGGTGAGGTGTAAGAAGCTGTAACTAAGCCATTATTTCATTTGTTGAGACGTTTCGACTCTTAGAAGAGTCATCTTCAGTCAATTTATTTCTATAACAAATAACAAATTATCATAACAACATTTTTTAGAAAAATGCTTTCTTGGCATTCATATTCATAATAATAATTACACAAACCATTACTCTTATACAAGTTCCTATATCTTTTTTGCTTATTTCTGCAATTACAATGGAATGTTGCTATTAATTAAAACTTACTTAATTACTTACAATTTTATGGTCACATCAAGTGTCATACATCTTCCTTAGTGGGAGCGGCGTCTTTAGTTTCAACTAAAACTAACTTTAGTTCTGTATTCAACGCAAAAGGTTAAAACTATTTATGATGCCGTTTGGGCTAATTTTAACAAACTCTTCCAAATACATATCTTTAAAATGGGATTTACACATTTAAAGATAAGTGAAAATAAAACATTTCTGTGGATGTGGAAATAAAAACGGTAGAAGGTAGAAGTTTGAAATTAATATTTTGACCGACGATGGCCTCATTGCGACCTGCGTTTAAATTATCCGAAAACTTCTTATTTAGACGAGTAGTTTTTAAATTACGGTTCCTGGCAAAAATGTCGGACAATGGACAGATACGAGACTGGAAATGTTACCCGATTTGAAACGGATATCTGGATTGGCTACGGCCAGTAAGTTTTTAAGCGATAAAGAGAAGATAGTATGAAGGTTCTTTGAAAATGAAAATTAAAATGAATGTGAATGGTTTTGATAAGTTAGGTAATAACAATAAATCTATTTAGCCGATAAAGCAACAAAAACATATATAACATACCAAAGTAAGGGCTTTCACCATCTAATATATAGCAATCAGAACGAGCTATATCCTGACAAACAAAATATTGTTTTAAGTTTAAAAATAAATATATTGTAGAGAAAATAAAATTTTATAATAATGAAATGATACTAAGATCCGCGCGGGTAATTAGGTTTCGGATTCAAAGACGTCTACGTATCTTTTACCAATTTTTCTCTAATTTTACTCACCGAGTTGAATTATTACTAATGGATTTAAAAAGTCACTTTATTAACCCAAGAAAATATACTGAGATCCGTCAATACAGGATTTGGAAAACCCATTTCCCTTAGCAAGACTGAACTACGGTATAAGAGGGAGGCTTCCGTGGTTATGCGTTTAGTTAGTCGAGACACGTTCACACCTACCGCTTGCACAACTGTAACTATGTTCAATGTTCTGTGATGAAACATACGATGTAGAAACTGAATTCATACTATTTGACAACTTTTTCAAACAAAATAAGTATCGATTTGCAACCAATTACTTTGTATTGCAAAAAAAACGTAAGCCTTATTTTAATTAGGTATTTATACATTATGTTAATCATAAATTATATTTACATATTAAGTTAATATATCAGATGGCTGATTCCGAAATCCTCTGCAGTCCTGTAATTCGGCTGACCGAAAGGTCTGTTTCCTTACCACAGTGCATAACTCTGCGGCAGACTGGAACAACGTAGTCGGGAGTTGCTTCTAGCGTGGGACAAGACGAGGCGATTGAAAGGCGAGGAAGAAAAAATAGGCTCTGGAATGATTAAAACGGGTCGATTAGTCGGAGCGTGACACGACATCCACCTGTGTGCGGACATTGATCGGAGGACGATGACTGGGCGCCACTTTGCACATCTCCGTGCACTTGCGGGTCCTAATTACCCGCCGGTCTCACTCTATAATAACACATTGCTTTTCGCATCGATCTTTGCTTCGATATCGAATAAAACAACCTTGAACCAATATCCGCGTTTCCTCCCTCCGATGTCGTCTATAAATTATATCGTCCGTATTGATAGGTCAAGTAACCCGAAGGCTACGTTGTTTTAAATCGACTGTCTGCGATTCCTTACGGCGGCCGACCTAAGATTGCTACATAGTAAACTCCCGGTAAAAGACTCACACCGACAGCCGCTTACTGCTGAAAACAATTAAATAATTTTAATTGTTATATAAATAGTATATTATACAAAGAGAATATATTGTAATTTCATTTTAATTTTTTTATGGATTTACATGTTTAAAAGGTCCCCTGAGTTCGATAAAGTTTCTATTTATTATAATAAAGTTTTTTCTACAGACGCGTGGAGCCTTAACTGCCTTATTTCGATGACAAACTCATAACCCGAGGTGAAATCGAAAAATTGATTGAATCAAAAACTCGTAAAATTGTTGAACATATTATTTTTCGAATAGAGTTCCGGTGATTTTGATTATAAAATTTATTCTATTTAGATACTAATCCAACCACATAAATTATGTAGTTTCAACGGGAAAGACCGAGAGGTTGAAGAATGTTTTGTATGGAACACTTTGGTAAAATTTTCAATAATTATTAAATGTAATCAAGAAAATCCAAACCAATGGACACTTGGAAAACACTAAATTTGTACGAAGTAAATTTGTACTGGCTGAAAATTATATATTTACATTTGATTAATAAGTTTGTTCTGGGAAAGAAACCCAAATCATTTCCTGAGTATAGTCAAATAATAATACAAATATAATTTTTCTCGTGGAAACGTGTATCGTTCAAAGTCTCCAAAGCGAGAGAAAATACCAGATTTAAACTCAATACCCGTTGTTCGATGTAATTTTACCTCCGGAAGTAACATCGATGCGGTAGTCTGACAATTTGTTAACAACACTGGTTTACATAGCTTCGTAATCTCGGCTTTACTAAGCGTATTACTAACTTGCTCCAAGGTGCTTACAGCTCATGTAACACTCTGGCCTACGACCTGGCAGCCAAAACTACACCATCCTCAACCTGCGTTCTCCATCGTCGAATACGCAGGTTTGGTAAATCTTCCTCCACATCTTTAAGACATATTAGCCTTGTTCTAGAATGTTGTATTCGTCCACCTGGATGCCTTTCAAACACTTTCTTTGCCACTTTGTTTTGCAGCCCATTCTTTGCAGGATTCCTTGATACCTCTTGCTGCCGTGCGTTTTTCAGCCAATATGTGAGAACCACCTAAAAGCTGTTCCAATCCTCTGTTATTCCTCACTCTCCATTTACCATTATTTCATAAAGGTCCATAGGTTTTTCTTAATACTTTTCACTCCCAGACCTTGAGGAAATGCTTACTCTCCTTGGTTAGCTGCCTAGACTCCAAACCATTCGTTGCAATTGCCATATTACAGTCTGATAATTTTTTTTTTTTTTTTTTTTTTTTTACATGTTCTTGAAATGTCTGCCAAGATTTCATCTTCCCTTGGTACGTTTTTGGTTTTTATTCCTCGTATAATTTCTACCACCTCTTGCTGAGTTGGTTACTCCAACTCTGGCTCATTAGTTAAAAATATAACTTCACAAAATTCCTGCTTTACTAGAGAATCGAACAAGGTGTACTTTTTGGGGGGGAAAAAAAAGTACCTCTTGCCAGTGAGACACGTGTGATGAATACACTAAACCTCGACTAAGAACTCGTGTCATTGTTTTTGTGACTTATGTAGTCAGTTTTTAATCAATTAGACACTCAAAATTTTTGATTAAATGCCCTGGAGAGCCATTTAGAAAGAAAAAAAAAAAAAAAAATTAGCACCAGACCGAATATGATATCGGATATCATACTCAGATATTGACGGATATCGGTAATACTCAGGTGCTTGGTTTTTCAACGAAGCTAAGTTAACAGTTAACAGTGCCAACAGTTCTTGGTGGGGGTTTAGTACCATTTATTGTGTATAAAAAAAGTGAAAATGTTATAAATCCTTCTTACTTTCTCATGCATTTAGTATAACCTATAATATTTAATGAGATAGTATTGTAATAGCGCAAAAATTAGTCAGTAAGGTGTAGGAGAGATGTGTGAAGACAGGGCAGTGCAGTACTGGAGATATGTGAGAGGGCAGTGTAGTACCGAAGGGATGTGAGAGAACGCTGCCATATAGAGGGTGTCTGGCCTGACGGACGTGTAACCCTCCCTATTCTCTTTTACAGTTAAGTTTTTTACGCGTTTGCAATGGAACTGACCTATGGCAAGGACTCGACACGGCCAGGGGATCGATCTGCAAAGCTCATTCGTACTACCGCCTCCTAAACAGATATGTATGCAATACTTGCCCGTCTACTCACCCCTAGTGTGGAGATGGCATACCGTGTTATCGCATTCCAATACTATTAAATTAAAAAAAAAAAAAGCGGGAGTGGCTGGCACTTCAAGTTGAGTTTAACTGACAAGTCAATACCGGGCCCCAACTCCTACTTTATAGTTAGTTTGTTTCTCCGGCCATGTTTCTATAACTTTAATGGAGGTTCTGAATGAAATTACGAGTCGAGTTTATTACAGATGTAAGTGAGGAGCTGAAGGTTTGGGGCTGCAAGCTTGCCATCCTCACACGTCTACTCTGAATATTACTATTGCTAGGACGATCAAGCAACTTGGGCAGACTGCACACGCAACACACAACAGTTATGCGGCCGTAATATTTCATCCCTTCCTTGCCCCTACTTTATATCTCTAGTACTCGTATTAACTTTGCACATTATGCTCGATTTAATACTTCAACGGAAAACCAACACTACAGTCACGTCGCACCATTCAAATCATATTGATCGAAAGAAGCGGTGAAATTTAGATCTTTTTTAATGATGTTCTAGTTCCTTCCCTTATTCGATAAAATTATTATTGCAGTGACATCGACAATTTCCTTCTTTGAAGTAATGTCTAACTGGAAAAATATTCTTTGGTGTATCATTTGTTTATTTATTTATTATTATTTTTTTAACGATAAGTTACAAGTATATTTATTTGTATTAGATTTCAATTTTGTAAATGTTTACATAGATAATGAGTACGGAGTAAGGAATAAAAAAGGTGGTAAATAAGGGAGGTGGTAGATAAGCTGCTCCTTTTTTAACAACTTAACGACTGCATCTCTTCTAGTCATTTCTTAACAACACAACGACTGCATTTATCCTAGTCATTTCTTAACCACTCAACTGCTACTTCTCTCCTAGTCCTTTCTAAACAACTTAACCGCTGCATCTCTTCTAGTCATTTAATAACAACACAACGACTGCATTTATCCTAGCCATTTCTTAACACCTCAACTACTACTTCTCTCTCCTAGTTCTTTCTTAACAACTTAACGACTGAATGTCTTCTAGTCATATCATAACAACATAACGATTGGAACTTAAGCGTTTACTCAAAATAAAAATAATGTTTTTTTTATAACCTTAAAGAAGACTTGAATTTTTTAAAAAGTATATAAACAACCTATTTAGAGAAATTTTATCTGATAGGACCACTATTAACCATTAATATTCTTTTATTGTATTTGTACAAGAAACAGTAGTTAACTTTAACCCATAGCATAAGTTTATAAATTTTAGAAAACACGTTTCTAACAACTCAATCTCTCCTAGTTACTTCTTAACTACTCATCGACTGCTCCTCTCCTAGTCCTTTTCCTTAGCGACTGCTTCTCACCAAGTTTTTTAACTTTTTTAACAACTCCTATAACTCAACGACTGCTTCTTACCTAGTATTTTTTTTAACAACTCCTATAACTCAACGACTGCTTCTCACCTAGTATTTTTTTTAACAACTCCTATAACTCAACGACTGCTTCTCACCTAGTATTTTTTTTAACAACTCCTATAACTCAAATAAAGGTCTAAAAATAGGTCGCAACGAAAGAAAAACGAATGAATGGATCAGACAGAAAACTAAGTTGAATGATATTGGGACATAGCAGAAAAGAAATGTAGATGGGCTGGCCACTTAGTTAGGACTAACGACGGAAGATGGTCGAAGAAAATCATCGAATGGACTCCCATAGATCTAAAGCGAAAAAGAGGAAGACCAAGAGTAAGGTGGGACAGTGAGATGAGGAAGTGTTGTGGAGAATCTACGTGGAGGAGAGTGGCGCTCGAAAAAAATGAATGGAAGAGAATGGAAGTTGTTTATAAGGAAGCCTGGCTACATAGTGAATAGTGAATACTGTAACAGTAAAGAAAGATTACCATTTAGTAAAGTTAAAGTTAGGTACCATACACTATAGCAAATCTCAATTAGGTTAAACTATTATTTAGAATGCTTAATATGTTATTTTATTTTCTAGTTGTTATATAATATGTGATTGTCCCTATCATTTTTAATTCAGACTGCTGTGTCATGTAAATAGTTTTATTTTGTTTTTATGTTATGTAAAGTTTATTTCTACAATTAATTTTAATTTATATAGCCATTTTCACAAGTATGTATATAAATGTAAAAATAAAAAGCAACCGAACATTACCTCAAAGGTTACCACAGCTCCGGCTGATTTGAAATGGCCGAATGAAGCATTTACTAAATTTAAGTCATTGTAATACTGCGTCATTTTAATAAATGGTATTATTATTATTATATAACTCAACGACTGCTTCTCACCTAGTACTTTTTTAACAACTCCTATAACACAACGACTGCTTCTCTCCTAGTACTTTTTTAACAACTGAACTATTGCTTCATTCCTAGTCCTTTCTTAACAACGTCTACTTCTCTCCTAGTCCTTTTTTAGTAACTCAATGACTACTTCTCTTCTAGTCCTTTCTTAACAATGACTACTTATCTCCTAGTCCTTTTTTAGAAACTCAATGACTGCATCGCTCCTAGTCATTTTTTAACAATTCAACAACTGCTTCTCTCCTAGTGAAAAACTTAATGGCTGTATCCAAGTCAGTCCTTTTAACAAGTGAATGACTGCTATTCTCCTAGTCCTTTCTTAACAAAATAACGACTGCATCTCTTATTGTTCTTTCCTTACAATTCAACGACTGCATTTATCCTAGGCTTTTCTCAACAACTTTACAGTTACTACATCCTTAGTTATGTCTTAACAACTCAACGGCTACTTCTCTCCAAGTCCTTTCCTAACATCTTAACTACTTCTTCTCACCTAGTCCATTCTTAACAACTCAACGGCTACTTCTTTCCTAGTCCATTCTTAACAAATCAACGACAATGCTTTTCTTCTAGTCCTTTCTTAACAACTTAACTATTACTTCTCTCGCAGACCATTCTTAACACTTCAACTGCTGCTCCTCACCTGTTTTTTTCCTAACAACTCATCGACTGCTTCTCTCCGACTTCATTCTTCACAACTTGACGACTGCTTCTTTCCTAGCCCTTTATTAAGAACTCGATGACTGCTTCTCTCCTCTCTCCTAGGCCTTACTTACAACTTATTCCTGCTCTTTTCCAATTCTTTCTTAGCAATAACCGAAAATGATTGTTCAGTACATATTACTTGCCTTTATTTTAGTGAATTTTATCTGACAGGACTGGTAATAATCTTTGATTATTTGTACATGAAGCAGCGGTTTATTTTAAGCCACAGCATATACTTTTATTAGCTTATTTCATATCGAGCTATTTTCCAGCCATTTAGGAGATATGAAAGTAGAGTCTGAATTTAAAAGTGTTTTTATTGTAATTTGATTTTTTTTTTTTTTTATCACAGTTATATGTATTAACAAACATGAAGACGTGTAATGATTTGATTTGTTTGTTGTATTGAGAGCCGTCGAGTTCACAATAGAAACAATATGTTTACAGTGCAATTATCTCCATATAAAAACCAAACAATAGCGGCTTGTAACAACTCTATCGTAATGAGCATTTAATTTATCTTCTGGTGGACAAGTACTAGAAGCGGGGGGGAGTTGGCCGGGGCCCCAGTACAGCGCCATATCTCGTCCCACTACGCCCAGGGGGGCACAAACTATAAACTACCGACAATGCATTATAAAGACCCTCCGGTCGAGTCTGGGGGCGCCCTACACTCGGCTCTCAGTTCCAAGCTCTCGAAAAAGCCAAGGCTAACAAATTTAATGGCTAATATGTCACTTCCGAGCAGTTTATTCCTGGACCCGGGTTGCATATTGTACCCAGACACTACGGCACATGAACACCACCCCTCCTGCTCTAGATACAATATTAACCAGTCTCCTCCTTGCAAATAATAACCTCTTCCAACTATATATCCTACCCCCTCTGTAACAAATATTAAAATATATCCATAAATATATACATGTATTCATATGACTATAAACTCCGTATTATTTATTTCTCGTAGCCCTTATCTATTCCAGATAAAGGCTCTTATAGTTTTTAAACGATTTCTTTCCGAATAAAAACGATTCAGATCCGAAAAAAATAGACGATTAAATAGAAAGAGAAAACAAGTTTCGGATAAATAATTTTACCAGACGACTTTCAAGATAAAATAACAGCTTCCTGAGTATGTTCCGACAAATTATTATTTCTCTGAATATTGGCTCCTTGCACCGACTCATACCAATCTCCAGCAGTTTCTCAAGTTTTCAACCAGACCATAAGCTACAACTCACTGACAGATTCGTCACCGAAAGATTTAAAGTCACAAGACATAAAACCATAGCATTTGGTGTATTATTGTATTTAATAATGTCGGTCAGTTAAAAAGGAATGTTTTTAATCGGATCCTTAAGGAGACAAAAGATGGCAGAGTTACACTCAGACACAATTTAAAATCAGACGATAAACAGAGCGTTATCGATCAAGCTCCAATCCTCAAATTGTGAACTTGTTTAGTGTGTTCAAAGTGTGAATTTTTATAGAGGAGCCAGGGAAATAAATTTCAAAGTTGTAAGTTACCGGGATGAAGTAATAAAGCTTATTACTCAGCCATCTTACTTTCTTGGTAGAGTCTTATTCCATCGTGCTAGAAAATAAACCGATAAGGGTAAATAATATATTGGGTGATATATATTTTTTGAGGGGTGTATCAGTGAAGAAATATGGGAGGGCCGTCAGTCTGTCAGTCTATTAGTTGGAAAGTAAGTAACTAAGTCGATAATTGAAAGTCAGTGAAAGCTTGGCTGGTGTTCAGACGCCTCCTTCACTTGAAACAAACTAAAATCCCTCGTTTTTTATTTCTTTTCTCTCGGTTAGAAAAAACCCGACCTCGAACAACAGGCTTTCCTACTTGGCGAGAGAGGGAAACGCGCTTAATACAAATAGTTTTGAAAATTAGCTGTGGCAACTGATTTGGAGCAGGGAGTTGGAGAATGGTCGGGAAACTAGACGAGGATGTCACCCGTAAATATAACTCTTCGCTTATGACGGTATACTTTTAAATAATTTATTTTGGGGGAATTTATCTAAATAAATTAAGGGTTTGGAAAATGTTTCGGAGCGGGTTGGTACGGGGCCAGAATCGATACCAAGGAGGGATGCATGTGTGGGGTGCATCCACTCCAGTTTCTCGTCTTGGACAACTCGGCAGCTAAGTAATCCTTCCTCTGCCGCCATTATCTTGGACAACTCGTTCGCTATAGTAATCCTTCCTTCGCCTCCATTATCTTGGACAACTCTGGCGCTAAGTAAACCTACCCTCTTTTCGCACGATTAAAATTCAATTAAATTCCTGTCCCTTCTATGAATTGGCCGAACAAAATTTCCCTCAGTCGAGCAGAAGAATCTGAATTTGCGGTAAGTATTTTGTCTGCTCTAAAGACTTTCTTATGTCTTTGCACTTTTTACACACTATAGAATTATGTGTTGTCACGGTTATATCTTTAGGTTTATGAGTTTTCACGACTATTTTTTATAGTTTTATTACTCCATGATCACTCAAGCTAGAGTATCACAAAGTTTAAAATAAATCAATTACTATTATTATTTACATAGTTCGCAAATTATAAAAAAAAGTCTTAAGTCGATTCGCTTGCAGTTTCTGAATCCGAATTCTACGTTTTACGGCAACTCAAATTCGAGTTAAAAGACTAGACATGACTAGGAAACGAACAAGCGGGATTCAATTTACAATAATAAGAAGGTGTGATAGTGATAGCTTAAATCGCCAAAACTGGATTGAAATGGATTCATTTGGAATTGAATTGTGGGTCTTGCTACTAAAACTCGTTATTCTATAGAGAGATTTTACATATCATTATTCGGTAATTATAATTTCTCATAGACGAAAATTTGATTTTTAGATTTTGATTGATTTACACATGCAGACCCCAAGAAAATTTGGATTTGGGAAAAATACTGTTGTCTGTTGTCTGTACATCCATAAAGCCTAAACTACTGGGCTAATCTTGACGAAATTTGAATAGACGACAGACAAGAGAATACCAAATGTCCGACAGACATGTTTAACACTCCTTTTTTGTCAAAATAGAAATTTCGCGCCATCACAATACTTTCTGTATGCGATTAAGATCAAGAGGAGGTCATGTTAAGATGCGTCTACTGGTGGTTTGGTTTTGCGGTGCATTGTGCTTCACCTAGTTCCGTTACTGGGATTGTGCGTCACTAAATTGCGTTTGACTTGCACTATCACAAGTAAATTGTGGCAGGAAACATTAACATCGTGAACGCTCATGAAATTCTACGTCCCATACTACTCACGAAAAACTTAGAGCCCTGTTTTGCTTCATTGTCCCAATAATATATCTTTAAAAAGATACTGCTACTCGCTGTACGTGTACTGGATCAGTTACCGAAAAGATAAAACTATTTGCAGTTTGGTGTTTGTAGACCATAAAAATGATTTATGTAAACCCAAATTTTCGAAACATTTGCCATTCTCAATTAGGTGATTTAACATTTTTACTCTTGGACTTTGATTTTACGAGAACTTTACAAAGCATTTCAATGTGAATAAAACTCTAACAGCAAAATTTAACAGTTAATAGGTAATAAACCACAATATATAATGTTTTAAACCGCAATATCTTAAGTTTAATAGAGACCATTTTGGTGAGTGAGGTGATGACACACTAAAGCGGTTGAGAAAGCTGTACCAAGACTAGGCCGAAACAACTTAGTTGGTTAAATATAAAGCTAAATTGAAATATTCAAACTCTTCAGTTGACCAAGAATTCTAGGGATACATTTGTAGCGAAAGTGCGTGGGCCTTGACACAGTGACCAAATGTAACCTGAGAGCCACCGGTCTAACGCAGGTATTTAAGCAGTCCAGTTGACGATTCACAGAGACCTTGAGTATTTTATACAGCTCATAGTAAAATGTCGCTTGATGCGTGTTAAAGTACATTCGAGGTGAAGGTCGCAACAAGCCTGTCCTGTAATCCGTTTGTCATTAAATTCCATATTTATAATTTAGGGATGACGAGGAAGGAATTATTAGAAATCCCCTCCGGTAACATTATTAATTTTGACATTTGGTTCGTTAATTATTATCATCAAAAATAATTTAATGGTTACGTTAAATACTCAAATGTGATTCGATCATATTTGTATATTATTATCCAATAATTTATCATCATTTACATGATTTTTATCTTGCAGCGCATCAGTGACAATATGAAAACACATTTACTACTTCATACACACGACCGGAATTAGGGTCAAGCCCTCCTATACCGAACTGATAAATATATAATACAAACGATAATGAGCGAGTGAAATATTTTATCACATAGTGTAATAAAACATGCATATAAATGAAACATGAATACACATTGTAATAAAACTCAGGCATGCATATTGTAGTGAAAAGAAACAACTCGTCTATTTTACTATTTCCAGTTTTATTTGTATAAGTTCTACTACATAAATTCATGGGAGAGGGAGGCTATAAATTGTATGAATTGTGTGGTGTGTAGTTGACAGTAGGGATTCTCAAGTAGTTATGATATGAGTGATTAGAAATTAATTTTGTGCTAGACTCTCGGTCGGTAATGCGAAGCTGCTGCTAGGACGATCTTCACGATAGATATATGGGCAGGAGACTACGGAGGATCCGATATTAGAGAGTAGATTGTCGGTCGAGTTTTATTACGACTGTGGAGTGGGTTTTGGGATGTGCAAAACGGTTTGTATAAGGTAAGTACGAGGACGAGATAGTTTATAGGGAGGCGGTGGCCAGACCAGGGAGGTGGACGGGGGAGGTGGCGGACCGCCCTCTACACATATACGAGATATATTGCCAGGACTAAGAGGGTCTTAATTTGCCGAACTACGGATTGAAAATGGAAAGGTTACAGACTGGCGGTGATCTAACGCTTTCCTCACCTAGTAAATAACTCGGCACTTTTTCTTTGGAAACTACGAATAAAATGGTCCCCCACCCACCGCCGGTCCTCTTTTACGACCGTTTCTCTCCTTTATTTACGGCCTTGAAATAAATTTATATTTTCTTAAGAGTAAAAATATAAAATAAGTAAAGTACAGAGTTGTATCGAGAACAGGTTTAGAGGGCGGAGATAAACACGAGCAGGGTTTCGACCAATCAGCATCCACCACCAACACAAACAAAATAATGGTGATTATTTATGTGAAGATATTGTGTGATTACTACGGTACTAGACTTACTAGTAGTTGTCGTATTCCTAATATATGTAGGTTAACATTTGTTTTATGTAACAGACAACCCTCTTTCTTATTTTTAATTGCTCTCAATGGTTTATGTTTTCCTTTATAGTCCTTCATTTACTTTCTTTTATTTTAACCTCTCCTTATTTTAGATTCAAATAAAATTTTAAATTCAAATTCCTTTTTTTAATTTAAATCAAATTATAATTATTATTAACTACGGGAAACAGACAGAGAAAAATAGACTCCAGCGCCGGGATTTGAACCACGGGCCTCTATATTTCCAGTATACCGGTATAACCAACTAAACTACGTAGGAGAATGATTTTAAAGTCAAATTGACGATTGCTCCCGCAAGTTAGTAAGTTATTAAATGAAGAGGTACTTACCGTCGACACTTGCTTGATCTGAAGACCACTGGACCGGTTTCGGCTATACGCCATCATGAGCAGAAGAAGAATATAGATCTCTTAGAGTCGAAATGAACTCGTAGAGTCTACGTGAGAGTAGACTACGAGTTCATTTCGACTCTAAGAGATCTATATTCTTCTTCTGCTGATGATGGCGTATAGCCGAAACCGGTCCAGTGGTCTTCAGATCAAGCAAGTGTCGACGGTAAGTACCTCTTCATTTAATGAGAATGATTTTCTCTGACGTTAATGATGCCTTGACCCGAATTTAAAGCTTTCAATTTTTCCACAAGTCTGAGAAGTCAACATTAATGACATAGAACTAGACCGAAAATAACGCTTATAATTATAAAGTACCCTATTAATACCTGTACCTCGTACAATCAATTAGAAATTCTTATTTTACGATTTTGGCAGTACTACATTGAATAAAAAAAGGGCCTTGTTTATCATCAATTATTATAATAGTAAAGTACTGTAGTCCGGCGAAGTATCTCGTACTATTCTTCTAGGTCGTCGTGATTTTTCGTGCTATTGGTGGTCTAGACCGGCGCGCTATCTCGTACTGTTGGCGTCTAGACCGGTGTGGTATCTCATACTATTTGCGTCTAGACCCGCGTGGAATCTCATACTATTGGTCACGTGAAGCCCTGTTCAGGACCGTAAAGTCTACCATGCTTGTGCTAAACTAGCGTGAATCTTGCATACTACCGAAAACTATCCTTACATTTTTCGCCCAGTGTACATATACATTTGTATCTTATTATAACAACTCAGAAGTAAGTTGTGGTGGAGAAGTAATCTCCGAAGGTTTATCATACCGACATTTTTGTACATTTTTTAAACCTAACACAAGGGAATTATATAGGAAATATTTTTTAAAAAATCATCCCTTAAAAAAAGGGGGATGCCATTTTTGTAACGAGAACTCATCAAATGGGGTCATCAAAAGCAGGACGCTGTGGGTTAATTAATTTTTATTTGTTTTTGTAAAAGAACTGTTTTAAAGGAATGTTTTAAACATCACATATTTTAAGAGGAAAAATTTCCCCACCAAAAAGAAGTCTTAAACATTTTATTTTTAAAAAATCTTAAGGAACGGTTTGAGTAAGAGAATTCTGGGAAAGTTTCATTGCGTTCGGACGACATGAATCCATTTAAGGCGTTAATAATAAATTGTTCAAACGTTACAGCTAAAACACCACGCCATGTTGAAACGGCTGGGCCGATTATGCTGGTTAACGAACCATTTTGAAGCTTTTTTAAATATCCCACGTACCCCTTTGTGTCTACTAAAAGCACATACTTGGCAACTTTATTCTATTTTAGTGAGAAAAATTAAAATTGACGAAGAGGAGGTTATTTGAAGTTTGACATCGGACTGACAAATAAATCCCAGTGGTAGAGTAAAGGTCTAGAATTTACCAATGTTTAGTATGAGAAGAAATCGATAATAAATCAAATAAAGTGGTGGGTTTTTGTGAAACAATAGATTTAGTCGGTGGCGAAACTAGACAGTTGTGAGATGTCGGGTCAAACTTAATAAATCATGGGGGTCTCATACGTTATCTCTTCACTTTTTACCACCATCCAACGTTCTTACCAACTTGCACGTATACTTCCCGCCACCCAAAATAAGACGAAAATATTTAACTTGTCCACATTTGCCACAAACATAATTCTTAGTGCGAGTGGGAGCACCGAAAGTGCTTCAAATACGGCTACCACATGATATGCCTGTACTAGTGGCTGAGGCAGGTGTAGCAGAGGCAAATTGACTCCTCCCCAACCTAAGTGTAGCAACGCTTCTAGCGATAGGATATTGGAGCTCAAAAAATTCCATTTGTATTGGACAAAATCCTCGTTAATGGTACAGGTAGTAGAAATAGTTAAAATATTCTA
Organism: Gerris buenoi; assembly: GCA_001010745.2. Lineage (NCBI taxonomy): Eukaryota > Metazoa > Arthropoda > Insecta > Hemiptera > Gerridae > Gerris > Gerris buenoi. The sequence continues at coordinate 143,654 of KZ651047.1, forward strand.
TAGGTTTGCCGCATGTAATATGCAAGTGCAGGTGACTACTACGACAAAGTGACGGAAGACTAGTTCTAGTACTTGTAATTATAGCGGCATCTCTAGTAGGTCGACAAATACTTGACCGACGTAAAGTAGTGAAAAGAAATCCGATGGAAATGGTGGTCTGACAATTTATCTGAAGAAGATGACTGGTGGATTTTGGCTGGCATCCGGTCTGGCAGTGCTCGATATGGAAGTCAGTAGAAGATAATGCTTTACTATTTGACTCTTGGGCCCGCTATAAAACATTAGGATACTCCTCTACTTCGCATTCTAATTTTTTTCAACTCTTCTAAATAAAACTATATTATTATTATTCTTGAGACCATTTTTCCCCCATTTATTTCGCAATAAAATATTTTAGCGAATTGGAATAGTACTAGTTGGGTAGGAGCGGAGATATGGGGGCGTTTGCTGTTGCTATGTATTGTTGGTAGAGAGCCAGTCTCGCGACGTAATTAATTGTATTTTCTTAAGGGGTTGAGACGCCAACAGAAGAAGGAAATCGGGCAATTTATGGGGTTTGTCTGACGAGCATTGTCCAGCTCAGACAAGCATTCCTCGGTCCCACTTTTATAATGTTAAATTTATACTTTTATAATTACAGAGCTAACGAGAACAGAGTTGCATCTCAGGTAATCAGATTCAATCCTTCAGATTAATTTTGTTCATTGTTGTTAGATAGCTCGTATAAAAATCTATGTTAATTTTCCACTTAAGAAAAAGAAATCTAAATAAATAGATTAAATTGAAACCTTGACATGAAATCTAACGGCCTTAAGCCAACACTACCGTTAATTAAAAGAATTTGTCTATTTAAAACTATTAATTATAACTTATTAATACTAAATAGTTATTATTATTCAAATTATTTATTAAATATAGATGATATCCTTAAATCTATAATATAAGTGGCAATGTCCTGATTGACTGACTGACTGACATAGAATCAACGCACAGAAAAATCTGCTTAACCGAGAGACTTGAAATTTTCAGGATATACTCTGTTCATATCATAGGCGTCCACTAAGAAAGGATTTTGCGAAATTTTCATTTTTGTACCCAGGGGTACAGGGTACAAATTTCAAAGTGATGAATACTCTTCATGATGCATATCGTTGAAAAGCTCTTTAAAAGTATAGTAATTGTTGTTATGTACAGTTTTGTCATATTTTCATTTAGGAGAAGGGTAAAAAGGAAATGTCAATGTACAGTACAAAAATCAACGTATGTGTGTGTGTGTGAGCGCAGGCGTGTGTGAGTGTTCTTTATTCAAATCTACAGTTTTAGTTCGAGTTCGATGAAAATTTGCACTCTTGACCTTTAAAGTAAGGGGAAGGTCCCTGTCTACATGAATTTACGAAATTTAATTTTTGGTACACTGCGGTACAGGGTACAAATGTCAAAGTAATGAAAACCGTTTATGATACATACTGCTGAAAAGCTCTAAAAGTACTGTAATTGTCGTTATGTACATTTTAAAGGGGGGGGGGGGGTTAATGGAAAAATATATGTATATCTATGCACATAAAACTAATAATTATTGTACTTGTACATTTATCCGATTGGGCTCAAATTTTGTATTTTCACTGAATCAGTGGTCCTGACAACGAATTTGTTATATCTATTTTTCTGTGCGTCAGTCACGTCCAAATAGCTGAATATATTTTGGTGGTTCTTGGGTACAATCTTAAACTCAATTCTAAGGGTGATTTAGGCTATAAAACGTGATGGTAGCTTTATATCGGGCGGAGAACGGGGCTTCTAAAAAGATTTAAAAATTCTAATTTCTTTAACCAAAATTGCAGAAAAAACTCCTGAAAATATTTTAAGATTTGTGNTTTCTGTGCGTCAGTCACGTCCAAATAGCTGAATATATTTTGGTGGTTCTTGGGGTACAATCTTAAACTCAATTCTGAGGGTGATTTAGGCTATAAAACGTGATGGTAGCTTTATATCGGGCAGAGAACGGGGCTTCTAAAAAGATTTAAAAATTCTAATTTCTTTAACCAAAATTGCAGAAAAAAACTCCGGAAAATATTTTAAGATTTGTGGAAATTTCTGTAGAAAAGAGGAAAAAAACGCTGCTTTTCCCGGAAAGTTGTATTTAAAGATTTTTTTTTTTAGCAATCGGAATCAATTACTAATTTGGGATATTAGCAAATTATCCCATAAAAGAGGAGGGGTATAGAAATAAGGGGGAGGAATAGAATATAAATATTCTCGCTTAGTAAGTAATTTAAATGTTTCTCGATGGTAGTTTATAAATTAAAAATAAAACACCCCGTAGCGAAGCACGGGTATTCAGCTAGTATTAATATAATTTAAAATAATCGGGTTATTTCTAAGTTAACAAGTAGGTAAATATAAAATTATTATTATACAATAATTACTATCATTATTTAACAAAATGTTAAAGGTTGTTTTAAAATATTGCCTTTATTATATTATGTTATACTTTAGTTAAGTTTTAATTGTTGAAATTATATACATCAGCATACACTTATGCAACCTTTTTCCACTCTCTCCTACCATTGGCCACCCTTTGCCACGTGACTCCTTCACAAAGTTTCCTTATTTCCTCGTCTGATGTCTTGTTTGTTCTTCTTTATCTCCTTTTAAACTTTTTTAACGTGAAAATCTATTAATGTCTTGATCCATCTGCCATCTTCTGTCTTGACAATATGACCAGCCAAACACCAATTTATTTCTACTACCCAACTTTCAACGTAGTCTAAGCCTGATCGCTAAACAGATTTAACGGTTTCTCACTCTCCTTCCGTGACTTTCATCATGCATCTTTTCATCGACCTTTGTGTCACTCTATACTTGCTGACGATTTCTTCTTAAAGAGTCCACGTCTCTGTACCGTAGGTTAGAACTAGCAGTACACACATAGACTGTAGACTCTTCTTGCTTCTCCTTGCTACATCAGATTTGAATAGATCCTGGTACTTAATATGAGAAAATAGGAAAATTACTATTACTGTTAATACTTCTTATTTAATCATTATAACGGTGTCAGACTTGGCCTAAACAAGCCATACAACGTGATTTGGAAAGAGTATGTATAACTGACATTTTTGCTTATGGGCACCCTGACTATTACAAACTATTTCTGTGAAGAAAATTTAAATGTATTGATAGTTAAATTAATAAATGACGGTTACGGGCTAGGACTTATCTGAGGGGTGAGGTAGGCAGGAGGTGAGGAGGGTAGAGTATAAAACTGTCTAGAAACTGGGAACCCTAAAATTTTGGCCTGTCATTCACACTCGCCCACCAGTCAAACTCTGGTCACTCACCTCCACTCTTGCCTTGCCCGACTATCAAAGTTTTGGTAGCCCTCATTCCGTGCAAACCTGGGATCAAGCACACTTCTTCTAGGGCCATATTTCCACACGCATCCAGGTTCAACTCTTCCCTCTTCCTTGACTGTCATCTACTAATCTTTTCCATTCCAGGAGACAGAAACAACGGTGCCCCGATGCCGGTATTAAATCACCGCTAGACCCTTCTTCCGTTGGTCCAGCCACCGTACAGCCGATCAAGGCTATAAGACCTAGTTCCAGTATTATTCAATGTAGGTCAAAGTACACATTATCAAATATAAATGATGTCTATCCAATTTTAAAATCAGATTATAATATAAGCATATTCTTAGGCGATTATTAATATTTTTCAGCCAATATCTATTATGCGATAAATTTTTTAGGTATGTAGATTTATTATAAGAATTAATATTATAGATCTTTCTAATTTCTACCGGCAATTCATTGTAGAATGTTGGTCTTAAGACTTAAAATGTTTAATGTTTGTGACTTAGCTTGCAGTGAGATAAATTGACTACTACTAACTAATAACTTATTTAGATCAGATGGGAGATTCTTTTTTTTCAACATGGAAATAATTTAGTAGGACAGCTTTCTCGAAAATGTATAATTAAATATACTTACATTCTTACTTACTTTGCGTAGCTCTATACCCATGTGTGGGCTTTGACCTGCGTCATGAAAAATTGTCTCCAAAATCATTCCTTTTATTCGCTACTGATACTGATATGTAGCAACTTTAGGTCATCTTCCACTTCGTCAACCCAACTTAGATGGGACCTTCCTCTTCATCCATCTCCTTTGACTTTGGCTAATGAAATCTTTTTTAGCATTCTGTCATCCTCAAATTGCTGCAAATGGCTAAGTAATCCCAATCTAAGATATTTAACAAATTTTACAATACCTTGACTCCTCAAGAGAATACAATCGACCTCTGACTTTGTACAAATCCTCCACTGACGATGTCCTACCCCTCGGTTCTCGAGCACGCTGTTGAGGAGCTAGTGTCAACCTTTACTGAGAAATGAATGGGGAGTATCGAAAGCAGGTAGAATGCCGGAGCTATGACTCGCTCTACTGGACGGCTCGGCGCCCCCTTAATGTTTAATACTTGTATAGGATTTATTTATAGTGAGGGATGTAAGTAGGAATAATAGCAACTAAGAGTAAGATAGCAATCAATATGTGCTAGAGAGGCTGAGAGCACTCTATATATCTCAGGAAAAACCTCTTAAATTTATTCAATTTTTAACGGCCCTTCCCCCATTCACTATAAGGTATATTATTTACATTTTGTAATAGTCCGACTTAGGAGGAGTTGATAAATTCAAAATAATTGCCCTATAAAATATATATTTTTTTCAGTTGAATTAACTCGATTCAAGTCAAGTTGTTAAGAAAACCGAGAATGGTTTCTCCTTGAGAAATAAGGAGAAACAAATCTTTCCTTGCAACAATAACCCACGAAATAACTGAATATATCTTTTATTCTTTAACTCGCATCTTAGCAGTATAGATATAAAAATGAAATATTACTTCTCACACTCGTACGAATATTAACGTTAATCTTTTAGATATATGCAGACTAGGGTTGGATCATATTTTATGTAGTAGGGAAATGACTGAGTCATGTGTTGGTGCCATGAACAGTCGTGTCAGAAACAGTGGTACTTGGTACATTGGTTCTGGGTAGGGTTGGGACTTCGATATCGATATATCGAAAATATCGATATATCGGACCCAAATATATCGATATTTTACATCGATATTGATCTTTCGATATATCGGCAATATCGATATTCGTAGAAAATATCGAATAGACCTGTTTTAGGTCTGTTAAAGCCCTTAAAAACATGAAAAAACGCCCACGGAGGGCGTTTTTTTTTTTTTTTTTTTTTTTTTTTTTTTTTTTTTTTTTTTTTTTTTTTTTTTTTTT
>KZ651047.1:149690-164412 GCA_001010745.2 Gerris buenoi
GGGGGGGGGGGACCAAGCCACCTCATATTCCTCCCGTCTATCTCCCTCCCCGTATTCTCTCTATAATAAAAACTATTAATAGTTTTAGCGATCTTTAACACTTCATAGTGGTGTCGCTATTAGTTAAACTAAAAAAATTAAAAAAAAAAAAAAAAAAAAAAATGTTTGTCATTAATTTGATGTTGCTCATCAAATTGTTTGTTGCTCATTAAATTGATGAAGTGCCAGCGCTTGGACGGATAACGTTGTCCAACTTACTGGTGGTGGGCATTGGTAAAATTAACAGGTCTACCGAATTTCATCAAAAAAGTTATTTATTTTTATTTATTTTTTTTTTTTCTTTGGGGATTTTAGTCCCGTTCGACTTCACATAGGGTCATTACAGGACGGGGGGTTATCCGACCACTTTACTCATCTACTCGATGAGATCATCAGTGTGAAACATGTCTGACCCCTCCGGGATTCGAACTCACGTCGGGATTTCAGACCTTGGTTTCAGAGCCGAGGATGATAACCACTCGGCCACGCCGGCCCCAAAAAAGTTATTGTCACTCGTTCAGACTCAGAGAAAGGGTTCATGGAAATAGATTGACAGGCAGACACGAGACCAAAACTGTTCCCTGATGTCTGAAACGGATTTCTGAAAAAAAGAAAGAATAGGAAAAAAGAAGAATTCTGAGAAAATAAATATAATAAAGAACAACAAGCTATAGCTGACGTTGTTTAACTGTTTTTGTTTAACAATAAGGCAAGGAATATCAATAGGTATTTCAATTTGTAAAATAACAATTTCCTGGCTGTGGGTATCTTAAGGACAAGAGGCCCAAACAAAGCTGACAGATCTGTCCAAGCCGACTGGAGTTAATCTTGTTACATTTGTCTCTTTGTATTAGAAGGGAGGGAGGTTTGGTTATTCCGGATGAAATGTGAGAGATAATAAAACGTATAATTTTGAATGGGTACTTTTTTAAAAGGTCAGATTTGCGGAGAGGGGTGGAATTAGGCTATTTGGTGGGTTCGAGTCGGGGAATTATTCGGGTGTTTATGGGTCGTGAAGCGTTGCAAGTGAGAGTGTCGTGTATATATTTGTGCCGAGAGTTGTTCCGTTACAAGTGTCGGAGAGTAGAGACGTCTCCGAGACGGGGTGCCTGCGGGGGGTGGAGGCGGGGTGGTAGCGGGGGTGGCAGCGGTTTTTCAGAGTCTTAATGGTGATGGGTTTTACGACATTTGCATGGCCATCAGTCTGAAGATTTCCATAGAGCCGGGCCAGCGTCCGTCCGGCGCCGAACCCTGCGCTCCTATCAGGTCCCTAACGACGTTCTAAACAAAATACCCCGTTAAATTATCCACACATCTCGCAGCCGTCACCGCTTTCGAACCGACTAATACCGTTCGCACCGAGAATCGACGGCTCCTATGTATCAATCGGAGGACGAAGGAAACGAACCCGGGTCCGCCATACAATAATAGAACATCCTCCTCTATCGGCTCCCTTTCAACAACACCCTCTAGACGGAAACAAATTAGTCAATCAAACCGATAAACGGTTTTCAAACAACGAACAAAACATTCGGTACGTCTCGTAAAAAGGTTACCCGGAAATTCGATAAGTATATATTAGTTTAACAATCTTACAGATTAAATCAAATTCAGAAGACGGATAACGGTATCGGGGATTGGAATCCATCCATGGGGACTCGAATACCATATTCACAATTTCTAATAGATTCATTGATGTGCATTAACAATAAGAAAATTCGTGGCTGAGTACCCGTCAGTCCCTATACAATAATTATGTACAAACAAAAAAGTATTGTCATAGGGAGAAAGTATCGTCATAGAGAGAAGGCATTGTCATATATTATAGGGAAGGTGTTACATAGAGAGAAGGTATTGTCATTGCAAAAAAGTGTTTTTTAAATCCTCTCTCCGTTTTGCGCAAACGCGAGGAACCAAAGCTACTCGATTTATTTATATGAAATTAGATATCCGGGCAAAGTGGATTATACGAATAATATGTTAAAGATTAATACTCATGAAATCTCCGCTAATGTAGAGCTAATGTTAGTGAGGTAGGTATTAAAAAAAACAAGTTCCATAGAATCGACAAATTCATTTTCTGTACTTCGTTCATAATGGAGTTTTGATTTTGACAGTTGAAGACAGGGGTGAAAAAGGCAGTGCGAGTGATTATTATTTGGCATTTGAGAGTTAAACGTTTATTAGAGTCCGGTCAAGGAAAGAGAGTCGCTCCCGATATTTTTCGCATGTTGGCTTTCAAATGCTCGAATCTTTTGATTTAATTTATATATCCTTGAAAAAATTAAAATATTTTTTGTGGGTCTGGCGAGTAAAGACAAAAAGGTAGAGTGTGTTTGTAGACCAAGACAACAGCTGTTGTTTCTCAGCCACTGTTTTGCATCTTGACTCGGCGTAGCTAATTTATTGCTTTTTTTCATCCGTTATTTTAAAAAGGTGTTGAATTATCAAATCAAAGTAAATAAATGAAAAATGGCTCGGATCCTTTGAACGTGTTTGGTCTCGGTTGGGTAAAAGTAGACTTAAGTAAAATAAAAAATCGTACCGACAAACGCAGACCTGTCTTTCTCGTACGTAAGTCCTACTTAATTTAAATCCAGAAATACCGCATTTAATTAATTTATCAAATAAATCTCTCTTTTATTTTAATCGATTCAGATATTTTTATAACAATGTTTAACATTAGCAGGTGGTTGCATTCAAGGAGTTGTTTCCTTTTTTACTGGAGTCACGAATATTTTAATTCGACTTTTCAGAAACAATATTGCCTCTGGAATTTAGATAGGAAACATTTTAGAATTTTAAAATCGGGATATAATCCTTTAGTATTATTACCAATTTAGAGAGAAGAAATATTTGGCAGTTTGCAGTTTTAAATTGAAATAACGAAACGAGGATAAAAGAGAGTAGGGAGAAATACAGAGTTGATCAGTGCGTTCCGAGGGGCTAATTTACTAGTATAGGTGATAGTGGGAGTAGTATAGGAACGTTCCAAGTGCTAGTTTACTAGTAGGTGCTAGTACGAGAATTAAGGCCCCCTTAGACGACCGACTTTTTGTCTGCCGACAAAAAGTCGGTATGGAGATGGTGCGATAGAAACAATTGAAACAGATAAAAGTCGGGCCGATTTTTTATCGGCCGTGTGCGGGGGTCCACCTGTTTCTATTGTTTCTATTCGCACCGACAAAAAGTCGGTCGTCTGCAGGGGCCTTTAGGTGTGTTCTGAGTAGTAGGTTTATTAGTTTCACGTAGGTTTAATGGTTTAATACGTTCCAGTTTACTAGCATTTGGAACGTGCTAGTTTACTGTATGGCAAGTAGGATATCGTGTAAGTTAGTATTGTTACGGGGATAGTAAACTACCACAGTAAATCGGTTGGTAGACACCGCAGTGAAATGTAGAATAACCTTAATGCTTAAAGTTCTTAATGCTTCTACTTCATATTTAACTGAAGAAATTAGCGATTTAGTGAGGGGGAAAGTGTGTAAATTGTCTCTGCAAGTGTAGAACCAGGATCACTCATAAAATGCTTGTGGAGAAATTCTCCGATAAAGATTCTGCAGCACGCTTAGAAGGCAAAAATGAGGATCCGTGCTTTGGGATGGGTGCTATCGATACTACTCTATCACTAGTTTACCAAATTTTGATTTTTGCCACTCCATCGCTACTACTACTAAATTATACGGTATCGCACTAGCTCAATTCAACCAAGTATGAGGCTGGCAAACTGACCGTATCAAATCTAAACGTAATTAAAGACGAGACAAGTCTTATTGAACAAGTCCATAATAAAAATAATTACAAGATAAAAATAACTTTTTATATACTACGTTTTTAAATGCTTTGTTATAATTAAATCATAAATTTGAAACCCGTCAAAATGAAGATCGTAAATCTGGGCCATGTCAAAACAAATAAAATAACTTGCGGATTTTTTCCGAACTAACTTCCCATACAGCAATATTAACTGAAAACGAATTAAATTCTGCTTAAAGTATTAAAATAATGCATTGCCATCATGTTTTGAGCTACTCTAAAAGTTTCAAATGTCTAGCTACTCGAGAAGTTAGTTAAAATTCGATTGCAAGATTTGTACTGGACCCACAAACAAACAAACAAGAAAGCAAGCTAATAAAAACGTATTAAAAATATTTAGGTAGACTGATATAAAATTATAATAATGCGCTAAATCGACATGAGTGTGTTTCACACAAACTCAAATGAAACAATCAGAAATAAAAAAAATACATATGTATTGTTTTTGGTCGGGCATTGTTTTAAGGTTTAATTGAAGCACTGGAGGCGGGGGGGGGGATGGGGATTTTGAATTAAATTGATTCATTTTAAATGCAAAGGGAGGTGGGTCAGTTACCCCCCTATAAAGCAACCCGGAAGTTTTATTCTTTTTCACATACGAATAATTTTACTTCCGCTCCTCCATTTATTTATTTATTTATTTATTTTTTTTTTTTTTTGGTTTGAGTTTATTTAAAACCCGCATTTTTAAAAATATATAATTCTTATTCCGGAGTTAAATGAGAAATTAAACCTTTCCACTTTAGCAATTCGAAGAACTGAGCATATAATATAGTAGTGTCGCGTCGGCCTCTTCAAGGTCCTTATAGACAGGGCTGGATTTACCCACAGGCCAAGAGGCCCTGGCCTAGGGGCGAACTATGCTAAGGGGCGCAGTTTATTGATGTGTGTAATTATAGTTGATTGCTGCAGGTACTTTTTTTATATTTTTGAGTGCCTCAACACGCAAAGATGTGTTATCCTGAAAAAAAAGTGTCTACAACTATAAAATCTATCCAAGACTCGACGGTCTTTTCGTCACGACGCCTCCCGAGTTGTAATTGATAATGTAAAAGGCATTTTAAAAAGTTCGAATCAAATTGCAAATGACAGCGATGAAACCACCTCAACATACTTGGGTGAATATGGTGGACATAGCAGTGATATTAATTCTCAAATTATTTTCATAAGTGCGATTATATTATGGGGAAAAAATTAAAATTGTCATCATAAAGATTTTTTTTTTTCGGTTCGACAAAGTTTTTTTTTGTATTTATAATAAAAATCCAACAATCATGGATAAAGTACGTAAATCGTTCGAAAACTGCATTTTGCATTTTGCTTTCCTCATGTGGTTTTACTACCCTCTCACTATCGCTCGGGTGCAAACTCAACAATCGCATGCAAAATGGTTCTTTCCGCACTAGACGCGTAATGTGCTATTACAGCACTGGTAATGTATTCCACTTGTAATATATATGTTCATACCTTCATACCAGTATACTAGTATGTTCATATACTTGTTTACTAACTATGGAATACTACCTCCAGTATCGGTATTTCATGTCGATCTACATATATAAACATATAAAAGCGATAACGACCCTACCTCAGAGAACAATCCCCATTCCTTCACACCTATATATTTAATAAGTCAACTGAGAATAAAAAATAAAGCTGTGCGAGTTACTCGTGGAATCAGCGTGAATTTTTCTTGTTCAATAATACTTACTAGGCAAAGCAATTGCCATGTAAATTAATTTAAACGAAAATAAATTTATGTGCATTGTATGTATAACTAGATTAGGTATGCAGTAGAAATATTATAACTGTGAACCAAACACCAATAATAATATCGTGGCAAATTATAAGCGAACTAAGCTGTTTAATGTACTCGTATACATAGTATTATTCAAAATTCTGGGAAAAGTGAAATCATGAAATTTATTACCTTATAAATTTTGAAGGAGCAATTAAATGATTAAATTTAAATGTAGTTGGTTGGTTGTAATTGGTTTCGATATCAATAATGTTTATAAAAATATTAATATTGATTCTAATTCCTTTCTTTACATCTTCTTTTGTTTATTCAGAATAATGCTGTTTATTATATTACCTAATAGTTTTTAATCTCATTTGTAAGTTTATTTTTTTTAAGTAATCAAAGTAAAAGTATAAATACGATCAGACGTTATTCGACTTTTTTAATGGACCGAGTAAATCTCGTCATCTTGCAATAGTTTCGAATACCCGTATATAAAATAACCAAAAGTGATACTTTAGTAGTATATTATAATGTTGGTAAAAAAAACTATGCGAGTTATTTTAATGGAAAAACGGAGTATAAATGTTTCCATTTCAAACTGGATTAAGCCGAAAAAATAATGTTACAGGAATGAGTGAAGGAGACACTGAGTACTTAAAATAGACAAAACCGCAGAGGTATCGAGTGACGCCCAACTGCAGGCAACGGCAGCTTCTAATTAGCAACCGACGAGCTGGACCCTGCTCCTGTCTCCAGTCTCCAGTCTCCACTCCCTCCTTATACCATTTAGTCTTCTTGCCTGTCCCTAAACTCCCTTCTACACCTAGTAGCTTTATGTCCGACCCTAAAGTCCGTCCTACGCCCAGTACTCTTCAGTTCGTCCCTAAATTCTCTACTGCATCGTGTAGTCTTCTTGTTCGTCCCTAACTCGCTCGAAGTAAAACAATCTTTAGACGGTATATCCAACCGAGTTATCAGATTGGCATGTCAGATAGGGTAGCTTGGAAACAACGTCCATACACCGAGGTATCCAGTTTGAATGTTACCGAGGTATCCGCTATGAATGTTACCGAGGTATCCGGTTTGAATGTTACCGAGGTATCCAGTTTGAATGTTACCGAGATATTCAGTTTGAATTTTACCAAGGTATCCAGTTTGAATGTTACCGAGATATTCAGTTTGAATTTTACCAAGGTATCCAGTTTGAATGTTACCGAGGTATCCGGTTTGAATGTTACCGAGGTATCCAGTTTGAATGTTACCGAGGTATCCGGTTTCAATGTTGCATCGCTTATCAACACGATGAGTTTTTCAATTCGCTCGCTTCATTTAGATCAAATATTTTTGTCAATATCGAGGCAAAAGTGCTGCTTATCTGAGCCAACACTTAAATCCCAAACAATATTAAATTTGTTTCTCCTTCCAACAATTTGTCTAACGATAGAATCCAAGAATCTCTTTACTTGTCTCTTTCACTTACATGCTTTAATAAATCATTAAAATAAATTATAAGATAATATAATAACAGTAAATTTGATTCGCATGCCTGAAATAATTCTTAATTCCTCTATTACTTCTCTGAAGAAAAAATGTCGCAATTTATTTAACACTTTAGCTTATGAAACTCAACTGTTTCTTAAATATGAAAAGGCTATTTTTTGTACAAAAGAAGGAAAAAAATGCCTTTCGTCGAAAAAAATACGGCTTATAAAGGCGGACGGGAGCTATGCTCTGGATAAAGAGCGTCCGGACCCCCGGAATTCGTGCACATTCTTGTGCCAGTTTTTCCAGAGAGGCGCCCCTAGATAGAGTAAAGTTTCTACTCCACAATCAACTCTGCGGCAGGACACGGCCCTAAATATTTCCCCCCTCCCCTGTGTGACCACCCCCCCCCCCCCCCCCTTCCACCCCTCTTATACTGCTCAGCTGTAGCTAAAGAAAGAAAAATGTATTGTGAGAAAAGTGGGAGATAAAAGTGTTTAGGAAATTCTGACTACCTCTCACTCTCCTTTACAACTCAAACAACAACAACCTTCTCAAACCAAATTTTAGAAACATATTTTATGTTAAACAAGTTTTGGTTTTATGCGCTAGAGGACAAACTGCAATACATACTTAGCTGAGATTCACGTGAGTCCCTCAAACTCTATTACTTAGCTGCACCTCTTAACAGACATTCACGTGAGCCTTTCCAACTCTAATACCTTGCAGCAACTCTTCACCAACAGATCTCTAATAATCTCATCTCAGATAATTCCACTTGCTTCTGAGCTTGCAGAAGAAAACGGAAGCTATGTGATCGTTCTTAAAAAAAAGTCCCCGATTTCAAAAATGCTAAGACAGAAATCTGTTTCAGACATCATGAAGCATTTTTATTCCGTGCCTTTCTGTACCTTAATTTTTGCGGAAATAGGTAGAGAAAAATGGATCGCAAGGGAATATGGTGATCAGGGAATCAAGGGAACAAATAATAAAATCTGATCTTAATAAAATAGGAGAAGTAAGAAATTATGAGCTTAGGCTTAACTTTGTGAATGAGTCGTAAGAAGTTAACTTTGGCACCAGCAGAAGTTACTGGTCTTTAAAATTTGACTAATTTATCTTATGTCCCGGAAATATCATTGGACCCCAGAGATGTATATTTTTGTATTTTTGCCTTATTTTTTGGACCTGTCCTAATGGGGTAGCGGGGGAGGGGAGACATGGCCGCAGGCAAGTAAAATGACCGCCATTGTGGAAACGCGATATGTATTTTGATCTACATTAGAATACCTTTGAAATAATACCCCACTTAAAAATATCAATACATGCAAAATACTGCGATCAGTTCGCAATTGCTCGCTGATCAAAGAAATTTTAAGTTTTTAAGCTCGCAATATTTTTCCTGTTTTTGGGTGAAAAATAGTATAACTTGTATACTAAATTCCAAACGTCTAGCTGCAGTAGGTCGTCGGGAGATATACCCTAAGATGCGACGGACGGACGGACGATTTACCAAAATCATAAGATAAGGGTTTCTAGGGTGACCTCGAAACCCTAATAAATATACATTAATAATCACTTGGTGTCATAACTAAGGACAATATATTAACATGAACCTAAACACAGCAGTTATCATCAGCTTTGATAATCCTCTCCCAGTATAGCTTATTTCCCCTCTTTAGTACTCCCACTAGTAGTATGACCACATCGTACAAAACACTCCATCGGGTTTTTCTTAGTATTACAAAGGCTGGCGTTATACTGCTTACTCCTTGCCACGATGTTTTACAGATTAATTCCCAGCGCTTTTGGCAGACTAATCTAAAACGGTGTCCCTGATAGTGCTTTCTAACAGGGGTTAAAATTTGAGGTAGAAGAACCAGACACGAGAAATAACGCTAGAATCTAGAATCACACCATTTGGCACCTTAGAGACACTTTGTAGAGACATTTTTGATTTGCTTGTCCTTCGGGAAACGTAAATATAAATAAAATTATAATTATTATTATATGTTTGTCTGGGAGTGAAATCTGTTTGTAAGTATGGAGGACGGTTTGATAAAGCGAGTTGATTACAGGGTGGCAAATCAGCTGGTTCATTTACATAGTGACACTCGGCAGCCACCAGTCATTAAATTAAAGGTTATGTCGTACCTAAAACAATTATGTCTGTAAAACAAATTGTATTACATTTGATAAATCCAGTAACGTTGAAGAAATTGCATAATAAATATATATAAAAAGAAATCAGGAATGGGGCGTCTCGGAACATTCCTTATCAAATATAGGCATAGACATTTATATGACAACCAACTATAGACCGCTGTTAAAATAAATTGTATTTATTTCAAAATGTAAACTAACTCTTTCTTATATCAAAATTATGTTATTATTATTTATTATCCTATGTTACACGGATATTTCCATTGAAATCTTCATTTTCGGGTTTCTCGGATGGAAACAGTACTTTACCAAATCACATTTGCAGAAGATGAGGAAAAATAAAAACGAAATTATTTAAATTTAAACACATCCACTTTAATATATTTTATCTACGACTTTTGCACTGTAAGTAGACTTTACATTGCTAATAACAGGGAGTAAAAAAACAGTCATACCAGCTTAAAAAGTATTTTTTAGGTAAATTTTAAGTATTATGTTGTTTTTTTTTAGCTGTTTTGTTTACTTTATTTCAGGAAGGTTACTTTAGGTTATCATACAAAGTCTTTAAATTAAGAACAAACAACGTAATTAAATTAAAAACGTATATATTTAGTATAAGAATTGTTATTTTAATAAATCAAGTAACTAAATATCAGTTTAAGGTGTTTAAATTGCGTGAATTTGTAGGTAAAAACTTTTATATTTACAAACTTAATTGCTATTACCCATGGTGCACTAGTCGTAGATAAAATTTAATACGCAACATGGATCGAAGTATTTCTACTCTCGGGATTATCTCTCTCGGCAAGCCTCGAGAGCTAATACTACAGTTATCTCCCTCGGCAAGCCTCGGGAGCTAATGAAGTTTTCTCCTTCGGCGTTGCCTCAGGAGAAAACTTAACCTCGAGCCGGAAAACATACTTCTCTCCCTTGTTGCGTAAATAACTATTTATATTTATTTATTTATTTTTGTTCTATAAAAATATTGTCACGTAGCTTCCTCGTGTTCATTTTTCCTTTTATTTAATGATTTTCTACGCGAAAGGAAGAGCATTAAGAACCCCCCCCCTTGATCTTGGACTCATTTTTACTTTCTCATATAAAGAGAAAGTATTGTAATGGCGCGAAAATTCGATTTTGAGATTTCGATGGATTTACACGTTTTGAGGTCCCCTGAGTCCAAAAAAGTGGTTTTTAAAAAATGTCTGTCCGTCGTCTGTCGTTTGTCTGTGCAGACGCCTGGAGCCTAAACTACTGGGCCGATTTTGACGAAATTTGTCATACATGTTCAGAAAAATCATACCCCGAGGCGAAATCGAGAAATAAATTTTAGCTCTAAATTTGGGGGCGCTACCTCCCAAAAACTCTGAAAAAACGTGAAAAAAAATTATTTCTCGAAAACTGTTCCGACGATTTTGATTAAAAAATTCTGAAATATAGTCCATTTATAAATACGAATCTAACGACAATAATAATAAGCCGTATATTATAAGCCGTTTTCCCGAGAAAAATCTAGTTCCTGAGAAAATGAATTAAAACGCGGACAGAGAGAGCCCGGGTTCGATTTCCCGCCCGGAAGAAGTTATTTTTATAGTAAATTTTGATGAAATGTTCAGTAATAATCAAATCTTGTTTATAGATTTGTCCTTTTATATAATAAGGCTTATTGTTTTTTACATAAATCAAACTATCAATTATATAATAATTACAGTTATAATAATATAATCTGGGACTATCTATATTGTCTGTTGTGGACAAACTATCCAAATTTCATAAACATCTGATGAATACTTTTGAAGATACAGGTGTAAATTATTTATGTTTGTGTGCATGTAGACGATAACAAATGGGCGCAGAATGTTGAAACTTATAGGGACCAGCGATGGCCTAATTGCAACCTATCATCCAAAATTTAATTAAAATCGGAAGAGTTGTATTTAAGATGTGAAGCAAATGCACGATATAAAACGATTACATAGCTTTGGGGTAAGCTCGGAAGCAATATGGTTGTTAATTAAATAGTTAATGCTAACGACGGAGTGAGAACTTGACGCCTCCAACATAAATGTCTTAAAAATATCTACAGTTAATGTGATTTAATAGATGCGGTTTGCCGATGTAATAGGCGTGACCAAAGGATTTGAAAGCGATACAACACGTTGAGTTGGTCCCGGGTCTTAGACTCTAATATAACACCCGTCAACTCAAGGCTTGTTACTAATACGCATGATTATTTCGAGGATTAAAGAATAGAGATTAGAGGGCACTGTTGTTATTTAATTTAGAGGTGGTATGTGAGTGAGTAGTAACTAGTAAAACAAGACACATGTTTACAGTTGAACTCTATGCAAGAAACGCAGTTGAACGCACCTGTACTAGTACCTCAGGTGAAAAGGCACCTGGACTAATATTAACATTTAAATAACAATACAGACGAGTCATTCAATCTCACCCGGGTAATTAAAACACTTCTGTGCAATCACATCACACTGTAAACATCATCACACCATCTCAAACAACACAAATCTACACTCAGTTAGTGAGGTTCCAACTAAGCTTTACGTTCAGCTTCACAGGGAAGTTGCAGGATGTTTTATCTTAATTTAAAGTAACCTTGGGAAATCCGCTTAATAGCTCGATCGGGCCATCTGCCAATTTTATATAATAATAACGAGTGTACAAACGTGAAATAATTCTTTGCTTGACATCTATTGTTGACTACCACCCGGCTTTCATATACAACAGAATAAATTAATTATTTGACCTATGCGCTTACTGCTGGTGCTGGAATCGTTGATTTATATGAATGACAACAAAACGATTCGCCTGATTGGGCGAGGAATCTTGTCTTTGACGGTAACCTACAGGAGCTTCTACGTGCCTCCAACATCGTAGAAACCGGAAATATATTCCTTCTATACGTCTACCCTAAGACCCAGATTCATACGACTCTTTACGGCAATGAGACAAATCTACGAAACCTCTACGACAGTGGTCTTATTTGTTAAAATGGCAGTTCAACCGTCGGTTGATTAGTAAAGTAACGCAATCATATAAATAAATCTTTTATATCCGTACAAAACCTCTAAATATCCGAATACTTCCGTTTCGGGTTTTTAAGTTGCTCAATATCAGGGAGGAAATAAGGAATCGGGTGGCGAGTGATTGTGATGAGTGGGTTTATTTGAAGTTATGGAAGGAAGAAAGGATCAAGTAGAGAAAGATGCAAGTAGGCTGTTTGGCGGAGTGCTGGCAACCGCTGACCCGTGTCGCCCCGGACACATGTTTATATGTTTGTCGACGAATACACAGCGTGCTGAAGGGACAGGCTTTTCTCCGGTCCATTGTGTCGCTTTTAGTCGGAGAGGGTGTCCATTGAGATCTGGTCCGGAGTCATCCGTCATCTCTCCTACCATCACTCTTCCCTTCCTATTTGACATTTTCACTTCTTGGACCTTCCTCCCCTCACGACGAGAAGAAAATCATTTTCCCCTGTCCGTCTCCGGAGTACGACCGGACATCTCGGAGTAGCAACGCTTCCTCTTTATTTAGAAATCCATTTCTACTTTTTCCTCGGTGTGGCTTCTCTCCGACCTTCGCATTAACATCTCGTTTGAATGTTGAATACCTATATACCGCATTGTTTCCCGATTTGAGAAAAGGTCAATAGTCGACTCTTTTTCGAATCAAAGCGATCTCAATCAAACCGCTGTCTACTCGAAATATTCAGACGTCATAATTGATAAACTTAAGCAAGTTCTTTTTTTTATAGTGGGCAATAAAATCGAGGAATTTCCGGTTAAAATCGTTGCGACTTCTTGTGAGTCCTTGGTGTTGAGCATTATTGGATTTACTCAATGCAAAATCGACTACAGGTCCGTATTCACAAAGATTTAGCCAAAAAACAAATAATTGTATCAAGAGTAGACGAAAAACGGGTGTTGGCTGTTTGGACAAAACCTATTAGGTTTCTGCTGTAGTAGAGAATAGGTAAACACCGTAAACCAAAACTTACTCTTATCTTTTCTTATCTTTACCTTTTGGCAGCACTCAAGCTATTGCTTTTGCGGTTACCAAGATTGTAACAAAATAGTGATGAAATGTAAATTTAAATAAATTAAAAATTAAAATTAAATCTTACTATACTGGTGCTACATAATGTTAATGTGTACAACTGCATTACTGGATTTCCCCGAAAATTTAATTTATTTAGCAATTAAGGTTAGAATAACAAAGATGTAAGATTTATTTTCACTCTGGTGATCACATCGAGAAGTTATATAAAGAAACATCTTAAAAATAACAACATAACGAGTGGACTAATATAAGTCAACAAGCTAACTAGAAAACAAATAAACTAGATAACAAGTAATTAAGCTAACAAGAAAACAAGCAAACAAGATAACAAGTAATTAAGCTAACAAGATAAAAAGTAATTAAGCTAACAAGAAAACAAGCAAACAAGATAACAAGCTAACAAGAAAACAAGCAAACAAGATAACAAGCTAACAAGAAAACAAGCAAACAAGATAACAAGTAATTAAGCTAACAAGCAAACAAGCTAACAAGAAAACAACCAAACAAGATAACAATTAATTAAGCTAACAAGCAAACTAGAGAAAAAGTAATTAAGCTTACAAGAAAACAAGCAAACAAGATTACAAGTAAATAAGCAAACCAGATAACCAGTAATTAAGCTTCGCTGTGATAACAGCTAAGCTATGATAACAAGTGAACTAATCAAAGATCAGCAAACAATAAAACGAAGGATCAAGACAACAAAATACCACCTTCTAGGTTTAAAACATTAACACATTTCTTCTTTTTTTTCTCTCTCTAGCTATATTTCACCCTCACCTTGGGCTTCTTCAGGCTTGTTAATATTTCTCAATCATATGAGTCAATCCATAAAAAGTTTAATTTTTAATTTTTTTTCTTTTGTATAAACAACACAAAAAACGTCAATATCACATATAATTGAGGAACATGAATCTCCTCTGTCAACTATCAGAGGGAGACATATAATTATTATAGTGCTTTTTATTCAGAATCTAAATTGAAAATAAAGGGTTAAAAAAATACAAGAAGACAAAATACCAAGTGAACTACCAGTTCTGTGTAAAGTAAAGTATATATCGACCTTGCTCTAAAGAAAAAGCATCAATCGATTAATGAATTAAAAAATCATCCATCCCAAATTTCAAGGAAAACAAGAAATGTAAATAAATATGTTTTTTTTTGTTTTTTTAATATTATATCAATTTAATTTAAAGATTCAAAAGAACATTCATGCACAATGCACAATTTTAAGAAAATCGTACAAGGTGTTTGGTCGTGACTATGCAACAAAAATACGAGTACACAAGTGACATGATAAACGGTCTAGTTTTGGATTAAAAAGTTGAAACTCACTTCACTCGATTTTTTTTTTTTTTTTTTTTTTTTTTTTTTTTTTTTTTTTTTTTTTTTTTTTTTTTT